>PVKM010039967.1:0-13594 GCA_004027735.1 Carollia perspicillata | reverse complement strand
AGGAGCCCAGCGCTGAACAAGGTGCCGGGCCCAATAGAACCAGGTGGAAGGCCAGATTTGGCCCGCAGGCCTTCCGTTTGCCACCTGTGCCCTAAATGGTTCTGGGACAGCCAGATGTCCACATTTGCATCCGGTTACAAAAGACAGTTTACTCGTGTTTGCATTACTTTGTCTTCACATCTTATGTCTTTCCTGGGATGGCATTTTTATCACTTTTATTTAACGGTTTAAGTGATGACCTAGATCTCTTCGTATTATGTAAACTCGGAGTTGGGAATTCATCAGCAATAACCATATAGCGTCCCGACTTTAGGTTTCCATGTATAAGTTCACGGAAGGTGGAGGAGGTTCATGAACTGGAGTTTGCTAGGTGGTTTCCAACCTGGAGGATTTCACCTCCCGAGCGCGCACTAGTGTTACCTTAGTGGGCGGAGGCCAGGGACGCTGCTCCACTTCCCACCGTGCACAGGGGAGACCCTCCAGCGATGCTGCTAGCACTAGGGATGAGAAACTGTTGCGGAAAAACGAACTCTTACACGATCTGGGGTGACGGAGTAAGCCTTTATTACACGCGTGGGCCCAGAGGAGACAGCTTCCAAATTCTGGGCACTGAGGAGGGGTCAGGTGGGCGGTTAAATACCCCTGCAACAAAGTGGGGAGGGGAGAGGTCTCGTGGTACAAGCAGGAATGTGGAAGCCAAGGCAGAAGCAGAGGGCGAAAATTGCCGGGGGCCGGGACAAAGAGATAGTAAGAGATTAACTGAGTCCGAGACAGAGAGTCAGCTAGTTAACAGGTGGTCGTCTGGAGCCCAGGAAGCCAGCAGGGAGCCATCAGGGGCTAATGCAGAGTGCCAGCTTCAATCTCTATCTACACTTTTAAATTTCTACTACAAAACCATGTTAGCCCTTTGAAAATGGTCAGAGGAGCGCTGTGATAAAATTCAAGATAATTTTTCATGGCCTTAAGTCTGTGTGGGAAACATACATTTTTGTTTTTATGGTCTTAAAACAATGTTCTTACTACCAACATTCCATTTTAGAAATCAAGCAACTAGCGTGACCTTTAATTTAAGACACTAAATGACTCAATGGAAACAGATACTTTTCCCTTATACTACAATGTATGTAACACTTATAATTTTAAAATTACTGTTTCTATTTTAGGTTTCACCGAAAAGACACACCTTACAGAATTCGTCACATTTCTAAGTTCCATATTTACCATTTGGAATTGTCAAACTTCCTAGAAGATATATTTTGGCTATTAAAATGGAAGATTTCATGGAAGTTCTAGAACAGTTATATAAGAAGGCACTTCTTGGAGCCACACTTGAGCGTGACAACCAGGATTACATCTGTTATCTCCAGCCCGCATGGCCAGACCGAGAGGGCCCCACAGCCAGCTCCTCAGCGTGCTCAGACACCCCTGGTGCCCGGGGCAAGTGCCCGCAGTCCCCCGCCACTTCGTGTCCCACCTGGGCGGCTCCCGTGGGTTCGAGGAGCAGGGCCCGGGAAACAGCGCTCCTTCAGTTAACCGTGGTCCAAGTGCTGGTGACCAGAGCCCTGTCTGTGGAGACCGCGTTCCATGCCAACAAGAGCTACAGAGAGATCATTACAATTCTTTTACAGTCCTCTGACTTCGATTCTAAATTAGTAAGCCATTTGTTTTTTTATAGGTTAAGTATTTTCTTGGATCTACATTTCTTAAATAACAGTTTTAAAAGCAGCAGCAATAGAGGGTAAATTTGTTTTGTTTTCCTGTAGACCTGTATGTTCCAAAGCTCCGATAAACTGTTAGCTCACACGGCTGCAAAGTGCCTTGCTGTACTTCTGTACTTCCGGTTGAAAGAAAAGGTCAGTAATCAAGCTATGTTACTGTGTCTTTCTGGTTTCTTTAAAATGACTCTTTGGCATCCAATTCTACCCTTTAAATATTTGTATCAATGACACGTTAGTTAACATAGTAGCCCATAAATCCACAAAAGAAGTATAAGAATGTGATAATGTGATGGTGACTTGTATTAAAGATTAGGATCTTAAATATGTTGGAACTCATTATAAATCAGACTCTTAACCCCAAGTTCAGGTGTGAGGGTCCATAACCTCAGATTCTCAAAGAGTAGGTAGGCTTCTTCCCCCATAAAAAAAAAAGGGGGGGTTAGGAACCCGTGCCTGAGACTAAGACCATTTCTGCAGGTTATTATAAATAAATTCTAAGAATGGTCCTCGGCATAATGAAAAAAATCACTAAATTGAGCTTTTTTTCTCTTCCTTCTGAATTAGTTAATAAATCTAAGCTTCTACTGACTTTCAGCTACAAATGCTTGTTCCTTTCTGAAAATAACACTTTTTTCTGAATGCAAAAAACGTGGTATTTGTGGTAGAAATTTGGAAAATGGAAAGATGGAAAGAGCAAAATAAAAATTACACATTTCACAGCCTAGAGATGACCACTGCTGATATTTTCTTGTTCCCTGTTGGTCCTTTATTCCTATGACAAACTGAATTTTGACTTAAAGAATATTGAGCTATTCGTGTCCTTGTTTTAACAAATATACTTTAAAAAATGTTTTACAGAGTTGTATCGTGTACAATGTGTGATTTGTAATCATAAAGAAAATGTTATAACGTAACCCCTTTTTAAATGGCCTCACTTGTAGATAACATTAAGCGATTCCTGGATTGCTTTTTGCCAGAAAAACCTTTCTGAGTACTCCGAAAAGGAGGAAGTGGTGTACTGCCTCTACACGCTTACTGCTGTCATAAAAGAAATCCTTAAAGACACACGCTCACAAAGAACAGGTACGGATCGTGTTCCCCAGAAACAGTCGACATTGTCTTGCTCCCAAGGAGAGCCGTATCTGTAACAAAGAGGAAGATTTATTTTGTCACATCTGGTCCGTCCTGAAGTGTGAAAGACTAAAGAATCTCGCTCCGTAGTTTTTGACTTGAGGACACCTTTTTAAAGGGAGCAGATTTAAAGCTTTTCATCATGATGCATCCCTAGCACAATCAGATGCCGTGGCTGTTGGCGAAGCGGGTGTTGCCTGGGGCCCTTGCCTGTTAGTCAGTGTGTCTTCATTTGTTCACATTAGGGGTGAACAACGCAAATCCACTTTTTCTTCTTGTAAAGTGGTCACGTGGATAAGAATTGAAAAGTAAAAGTGTGTTTTAAGAAGGCTGTGTTTTTCTGCTGTTCATAATCACTGGTTTTCAATTGCAGAAATGCTACAACAGTTCCTGACTCCTTTTGATGCGACTTTTGCAGCCTTCTACGATTCCTTATTTTCGCAGCATTTTGAAAACCTCCCAGACACTTCTAAAATAGTGAACAGCTTGATATATTTTCTGGAGTTGCTTGAACTTCTTATAGCTTCCAGGGTCTGCCTGGGGTTACATTGCCCGTGCCAGAGGATTTTCTTTCTGAAACCTCTCCGGGTACTGCACGTCATTACCTGGCCGGTCCAGGCCTTCGTCAGAAGGAAGTTCCTCATTTTCATTAAAAAGTGCCTTCTCCGGAAGGTGGGCGAAGACCTTTGTCGGGGATCTGTCGCTGCCTTAATGCCACCAGATGAGCATTTCGATGGGGACACGTCGGCTCTAGCGGACGCTGCTCTGCAGGCTGTGGACTCGGGTTCGTTGAAGACTCTGCCCGTCCTCGGGAGGCCTTCCTGCTTCGCCGGCGGTGAGGTTCCACCTGGGTGTGAATGTCCCCCTGGGCCAGATCACGGGATCCTTAGAGCCGCCAGCTTGCTCGTTGTCAAATCCTTGGAAATCAAGTTTCAAAACTGTGCTTCAGCAAAGGAAATGAAAGGTAATTCTCCTAACTCCTTTTGTATGCAAGACAAGGGGTAATGACTCACGGAAGTAGAATTATTTGTAATTATCAAATCTCAGAACTATATATACTCTACTAATGTAAGCTACTGTACATGTAGTCCAAGTAATAATTTATCCGATTTTCTTCAAAAAACAAAAGAAAATTAGAATTACCTTAGGAAACGTCGGCTTTTGGGAGGCTTGGCTAAATTTGCATAGCACAATTAATGACTAGGGTTAAACAGGGGAGGTGCTATTAAGCCACTGCAAAGTAAGTGACATGAGTCGACTCATATGAGGATATCTGTCGTAGTTTCGAATTTTCCTTCATAAAATTGATATACCTACTAATGTGTGGAAAGTTATGTTGACGGAGAAGTTGTTGCATACGATTTTTACCTCAGGGTCCAGGGACAGCTGTTTAAAGCATGATATTCAATTTAGGCGTTTGGGTGTCTTCATTTTTCTCCTTTTCTTTCGAGAAAAATGAAGAGTAAGCATCTCTAAACAAGCAACACACAGTTTCAGTGAAAGGTCTGACTTGTAAGCAGCGATGTCCCTGAAATGCTTTGGACATCATTTTGCTGGTAGTAACTGTGTATTGGCTATAATTCTGTGCAGTTATAATTCACAACACTAGGTGGCATCTGTTATGTAATTCAGAGTTCTAAATTGCAGTTGAAACTTCCCAAAACCTCTTTGCTTTTTGTGCTTGATAGTAGTACTGTCTTTACATGCTTTAAACAAACAAACAAAATGTTGTTACTTTTAAAGCAAAATGATTTTTGTTTTGTTGCATTGTTGCCACTAGTAACAGGCAGCTGTTGTCTACTGCTCATTCATTTACATGCTTTTGGCAAGAATTCATGTTACTTTTATTTCTCAGAGATGACTAGTTATTTGGCAATTGTAGCAAATAGACAGTCTGCCTGTACATTTTAACTGTATTCTATCGAGTGAGTCACTTTTCTCCTCTGAAGCTCAGTTTCCTAATTTGCAAAGTTGAGATAATCCCTAACTTGCAGACATTTGGAAGTGTGAATTGTAATGCATTTTTTTTAAAGATTGTATTTATTTATTTTTAGAGAGAGGGGAAGGGAGGGAGAAAGAGAGGGAGAGAAACATCAGTGTGTGGTTGCCTCTCGCACGCCCCCTATGGGGGCCTGGCCCACAGCCCAGGCACGTGCCCTGACTGGGAATTGAACCGGTGACCCTTTGCTTCACAGGCCGGCACTCAATCCACGGAGCCACACCAGCCAGAGCTAGTAACTATCATTATGTATAAGTTGGGCAACATATGAATGTACTCATAAACTGTTGCCTGTGCTTTGAAATTGTTACTATTTGAAGTTGATTTACAGAGGTTCATGTCGGAGTTGCTGGCCTTCTTAAAGCCTCACCTTGAGCCCTCTGTGCGGTCATGGCATCCGTGCGAGTGGCTGTCCCAGGTCTTCATAGAACAAGACGACGACATGCTGGAGGCTGCCAAAGCGTCCATGGGCATCTTCCTCAAATTGAGCAGGTCAGTATACTTTAAAGTGATTTTACTAACTACGTGCCAGGAAAGCAGACAACATTTTTAATACTGTTGCTGGCTCTATTATTTACTTTCCATCATTAGAAGGGGGGAAAAATTCCCTAACAAGCTTGCGGTTTTCTTGTAAGTTCCGTTCCTTTCTTTAGCTCAGCCCCGCATGAAAATGAGATCGCTCTTGAGCACTCACTGAAAACTTGGTCGGCCAGGCAGACCCAGGGCAGCAGAACCAGACTGGGGTTGGAGCGCACGGGCTCTGGTGCAGCCTCACCTCTGTGCCCACTGTGCAGTGCGGGGCAAGTCAGCACCGTCCTCTGCACCGTCCTCTAACTGATGTTTGAGGACGGTTTTTGCCTCTCAGACTGTCTTCTCCGCACTGAGCTCCTACACGGTGACTTTTGCCTTTGTAAAGCCAAGTCCAAACCCGTCAGTCATCGAAGGCGCTGTTCGGGGTCTTCATTTGAGTGTACAGTTCAACTGGAGTGGGTATCATCTTGAGGCAAATCCCTGAAATCGAGTATGAAGTTAGGTCACCGATGGCATTTTATACTGATCTTGTTTCTGCTTTATTAAAACAGCTGTACTTGGGGTCCTATCTTCTCGTGGCAAATACCTGTAATTGGTTATGAAGTTCATAACCGATGACCTTGTACACGATTTCTGCTTCTGCTTCACGCAGCCCTGACGCCCTTGCTCTATTCCTGTTTCCTTCTCGGCCCCAGAGGAAGGGCTGTCTCCCTAATGATGGGCGGTGCGCTTCTGTGCTGCCAGCCCTTACTGGTGTTTTGACCCTGCCGGCCGTGGCCGCCTTCAGACTGGGGGTGTTGGGGCCAGTTTCCGAAAGGGGCTCTAATCAAGAACACAGAACTCCTGCATGTGATTTGAGTTAGGCTCAGAAACGGTGAAGCACACATTTCGTCTGAACGCACATGCCTTTGAGAATAATCTTTGTTGTGCTCAAAGCCGGCTGCTGGCCACTGGGGAAGGAGGAAGCCTCTGAATTAAATTCACTTTGTATGTGAATTTCTAACTTTCTTAACCTCGGTTCGCTGTGTCCAGAGAGGCGTGTGTGTGTGCCATGTGTATTTGTTAAGGTAATTGTATTAGTTAAGATCGTTTGGCTGTAAATGACAGAGACCAACACAGAAGTTGGAATTTATAGGCTCTTAATTGGGAATTCTCAAGGCCAAGTTGGCATCAGGCATAACTGTATATACTGGGATTCAAATCACGCCATCGATTATGACTCCCTTTCTCTGTCTCCCGGCTCGAATTCATCCTCCGGCAGGGCCGCTAGCAGCAGTCCCAGGGGACATCCGATTGGCTGTGTGGGTCATAGGTTCCTGTCAGAACCAATCGTGGTGGCCAGGAGCATGGGGTGCTCTGATTGGTCATCAGGAGTGTGGAAGGGAAGGAAGGAGGTTGGGGTGCAGCTCCACCCCACCCGCCTCACCGCCTGGGATTGGTGGTGACCTGGAGGAACGAAGAAGTCTGGTTTCAAGGGACAAGAGACAGAGTACTTCTGGTAGGTGCAAAAACCAGAACCACCCAAGTCAGTGATTTTGTTTATTTTACTGAGTCAGATTTATATAGAGTTTGTGGAGAAAGAAATGGGTTTGACATTTTTTTCTTCTAAAATAACACATAGATTAAAAAGTAATCTGGTAGGTCACTTTATTATAGGTGACCAAAAGTTATTTATATCTGCCAAAACTTATTTTTATAAAAAGTCATTAATCTGGGGTCGCCCTTATCTTCATCTTCAGAGAATATGAAGCCGCTGAAAGTTTGACCCAGGAAAAAGAACTGTGGCACCATCACACCCATGAAAATGGCTACAACCCACACTGTATTTTTTTATTCTTTTTAAAAAATATAGGATTTGATTCTACAGTTCTTCTGGACTTTTTGATTTCGTCAGAAACCTGCTTTCTTGAGTATTTTGTCAGATATTTAAAATTACTGCTCAACGACTGGGGTACATTTCTCACCATTTGCAAGGACTTCGATGTAACGGGCTCTGACGAGAGCACGAATGTTTGCGGTTGTATCTCCTCGCCTGGCCAAGACCGAAGCAGCAACCAAACAGAATTCAGTTTTTTGGCGGCTCTTGGCGGTCACAGGGACGCTCGTGCCCGTGACTCCCGGGCTGCTGGTGCTGTTTCTGAACCACGGAACCAGGCCGCGGCGTCCCCGGAGACCCCCGCCACACCCCAGGCTAGTCCCCTGTCTTCCCGCCGAGCTTCTCAGAGCCTGGTAGATTACGACAGCTCCGATGAGTCTGAAGTAGAATCCACGGACCCGTGTTCAGCAAATGGCAAACAGACGTCTTCACACCAGGAAGCAATGAAGAAAGCTCAGGACACTGTCGGAACACGCGGGGATGAAAAAGAGCTGGGGCTTCCGTCGAGGCCTGTGTTTCCAAGAGAGTCTAATACGCCTTTCCCCGTTGCTGGTGACATAGCCCCAGATGACCCTGCCCGTGAAGCAGGAACGTCTTACCGAACGGTGCACTGCTTCGAGGAGCTGCACGGTGCCATTCGCCGTCTGCAGAAGAAAAATCTTTTCCCGTATAACCCAACAGCACTTTTGAAGTTGTTGAAACAGATTGAGGCAATATGTAATAAAAGTATGAACACTTTGTAAAACAGTGGCGTTTCATTTCCCGGAACTGATTTGCCTTGGTGGGATAATAGTAAAAAAACAAAACAAAACAAAACAAAAAAACCCCTGAAAAAAAGGTTTTCTAAAGTAAGTCTTTCTTTTTGCCTATTGGAAACAGCCTAGTGACTTAAACATGATTCGTCACTTGATACAGTTTTACACCTCTTGAACGGGTTATTGTATTAGTTTGCTAGGGCTGTATAACACATCACTGCAAATTGGAGACTTAATAGAAGTGGATTATCTCATAGTTCTGGAGGCTACAAGTCCAACATCAAGGCGTGGTATGGCCGTGCTTTATCGCAAGACCCCAGGGAAGAATCCTCCCCACCTCTACAGAGCTGCTGGCAATTGCTCTGTCCCAAGTGTCCCTTTACTGGTACCCGCCGTCAGTCAGATCTCTTCCTCCATTTTCACATGATGCTTAGATTCCCTGTGTCTGTATCCAGTTTCCCTCTTACAAGGTCACCAGGCATTGGATCAGGGCCCACTGCCATCCAGTGTGGCCTCACCTTAATTTAAGTTACATCCACAAGTTACCCATTTCCAAATGAGGCCACATTTACAGGTTTGGGGTGGACACGAATTTGGAGGAATGCTAACCCAGTACAGTTATTATTTCCTCCAGGCTGTGATATACAAAAATTGTAAATCTTAGCAATCTTTTTAAAAGACGGAATTAGCTCTCTCTATATATGTGTGGATGGTCTATGAACAGGGACTAGTCTTTTAAAAAAATGTTAACCCCTAGGTAATTTTCCTATTTAGAAATCTGAAATGTCCTTAATTTTTTAAAAATGATCCTTTTGTAGAAGAATGTAAGGAAGACGGCCTACTAGACATTGAAGACTGGTAGTCAAAACAGGTTAATACTCATTCAGGCACAAATGGAAAAATCAGAGGATTGATAATTAAAATAACAATGAGCCCTGGCTGGTGTGGCTGAGTGGATTAAACACCAAACTGTGAACCAAAGGGTTGTCAGTTCGAATCCCAGTCAGGACACAGGCCTGGGTTGTGGGCCAGGTCCCCAGTAGGGGGCGCACCAGAGGCAACCACACATGAATGTTTCTCTCCCTCTCTTTCTCCTTCCCCTCCCCTCCCTGTAAAAATAAATAAATAAAATCTTTTAAAAAATAAAATAACAATGAGATACTAATGTCAAACAATTAGAAATGTAGAGGTCAAAAAGTTTGATAACAGAGTTGGGGTGTATACTGGGGCAATTGCTACCTAAATTACAATGACTGTCAGTGTGTATCCAAGCTTGGTGGATGCCACATTGTTTGTAGAAGCAAACGACTAGAAATAAGTTAGTAAGTCGTAACATCCTCAGTGGAATACCTATGTAAAGACTGAGCGGCATCCGTGTTTACAGATGTGAAACACGTAGCAAAATATGAGTATACTGGCTGTCACTTGTCCAGGAAGAGGTGGGGCAAGAGTAATACACAGATTTCTGTATGCTCTTGTGGCTTATAAAACAAAAATATATAAGAAAGTTGTAATAGTGGTTGCTTGGGAAACAGACGAGAAATAGAAGATTTGACTTCTCATATATCATTTTTATTCTTTTATTTGTTTTTAACTGTGTACATACACTTTTTCAGTGAAAATAGCTTTTTAAGAAAAAAAATACCACAACCAACCTCATTCTTTATGTTCCCGAGGGTACAGAAATGTCGAATGCATTAAGTCACGCGTGCACAGATGTGTGCGTCGCGTGTCCCTCTGTAAGGCTGATAAGGAGAGATAACCCCTCGTTACATCTAAAATGAGAAAGAGGCGATCTAACGCAGATGCCGAGTGTTGGTGTCGCAGAGCCTCCACACACATACCCTGCCCTTGAATGGGAGTCAGTTCGTCGTCACGGGCTCACGAAGCCCCGCTGTGGACGAGGGTGACTCGTGCTGGCTGTGCTGTGACTGCCCTCAGCCATTCAGGGGACACGAGAGCTGTTCTGAGTTAGTCCCTAAAGGAGCACAAAACCAGGAGTATCGGCCCCATCAGCAATGCCACCTCTTCTCCGCATTAAAGCACATGTGCGTGTAAGTGAGCACTGCGTAATGAGTCTGCTGTATTGTTTTAAACTATTACAGGGGAAGTGTACAACCTAAGTATATATACAGCTTCCCAACTTGATGAATTTTCACAGACAGCATACCCGTAGAGCCAGGACCCAGATCGAGAAATGACGTTACTTGCAGCCCAGAAGTCTCCCTTTTCTAGTCCACTGTGCACCCATAACATAACTCAACTCCTTCTTGAATTAAAACCACATAGATCCATCTTGCCTGGTCTTATCTTTCATATCAATGGAACCCTAGAGTATGTGGGTCCTTTTGTGTCTGGCTGCTTCCACGTTATTTGGGAGTGTGTTCTCATTTATTTTCCAGACAATTGTCCCGTAGCTGCACCTCAGCTGCTCAACTTCGCCAAATCGTCTCGGGCACTCCCGGTGCGCGAGATGGTGAAACTGACACACGCAGCTGGAAACAAGCCACAGGAGCAAACAGGTTCTGCAGGGCCTTGTGCAACGGGCCCCAACCTGCTTCTCCAGCCTGTGGGGCTCTCCCCCACCCACCGTCTCCGCCTCAGGACCTTGCTTCCCTTACACAGCCGTGCACCAAGCCCCGTCTTCCGTGTTGGACCTGTGAGGCCTTCCCCATCGGTGTCCAAGCATTCAACCTCACTCTCCGTGTTCTCGCCACTGCACTGTGGCCTTTGCCACGGTATAGTTTAACCATCAGCCAACAGGCTCCCTCTGCCAAGCTCTTTCCCACATTGTCCCCAGCGAAGAGCGTCCTGTTGTCCCGTTCTAAGCACGTGACATACGCTGAGCACAGGAGAAGTTCCCTCTCCGAGGATCTGATAACCTACGGAGGCAGGCAGGTGTGCAGAGACTTAAAATCTTTAACACTCACACCGCACGTCCTACGTGCCAGCCATTGTTCTGAGTGCGCCAATGGTCCTCACAGCAATGTTGGAGGGCAGGGAGTATTCAGGTCCCTGGTTTACAGATGGGGAGATTAAGTGGCTTGCCCAACATCACTGAGCTGGCCAAGTGGTGGAGACCGGGTGATGGATTCGAGCAGTCAGGTTCCAACCTCCTTTCCATATTTGATTGTCTTCGAGACAGAGGGCGATGCACTGTTAAACCTGAAATTATTACACCTTTGGATCTGGGCAGTGGGTGGAATGGCGAGAGGTCATGCTGGAAAGGTAACCTTGGGGTGGGTCACCCAAGACCTTGGGGGTGGCGCTAAGGAGTTTTGACTGTTTTGTAGGCAGACAAGAGCCAAGGAGGTTTTTGAGTAAATGACTGGTTTGGTGTTTGAAGGCAGGGACTTCCATGGGAATGCAGAAGTAGAGTGGCTAGGCAGACAAGTAGAAAGATTGCAAAGAGTCCCACAGAGGTCCCGCCGGAGTCAGGGCACTGGGAACAGACGAGGGGACCAAGGCCTTCTGGCTGAGTGCCTGTACCAGGCTCTCTCCCCCCAGAAACTCACTAAGATGAGTAAAGGGACCCAAATCAAGAGCAATGAGACACGAAGACTGACTTAGCAGCCCCAGAAAGTCAAATCCTTAGTGGGAATTCGGAAAAGGGAACACCAGGCACAGTCAAGGATGGGCAGGCACGGCCTGAACAAGTCGATTTGACATTTACCGCAGAGTGTTAAAAACCACCACGGTCTCTAGTCTCCCCCCAGGAAACCAGGAGAGACTTCGGGAGACTCTGACTAACACGGAAGATCTCACGATACAGTGGGGTTTCCCCTAAGAAATCACACGGCCCAACCCCCGTATTCTGCAATCCAGAGTGGCAACACTCCGCGGTGTTTGCAGAGGTTCCGACAGGCATTTACGTGTCCAGCTCTTACACAGGAGTGAGCAGCCAGGGATCGTCGGGCATCTGGGGAAAGTCTCTCATGTGAGACAGAGTAGGCGAGGAGGAAGTTGCTCTGTTAATACGTTCAGAGCGCATCGGTTGCGAAGGATGTGCCAGGGACATTCAGCGGGAAAAAGAAACCTCATTAACGGATAATATGCTACAGAAACGGAAATGCAATGGAAATGTAGTGAAATTAAGTTAAAGAAACCTAGAGAGTGCAGCAACGGGACAAAGAAATTGGAAAAGAGGAGAGGGAAGTGATGAGAAAACGTGGGGACCGGCCCACCAAGCACAATCGCTGAATGACAGAAGGTTCCACAAAGAGAGAAAAGGGGGATGGAGAGGAGAACGCATAGAGAAATGGAAGAAAATTCCCAGGACTAAAAGACTCTGAGTCTTTAAACATACAACGAAGAGAGGCGGTGGGGACACCCAAGGTTTTAAAAAGCGGGGGAGGATCCCCCGCGGCACGTTCCTCTGCTGCATAGACGCCCCTGCTGCTGAAGGACCTAGGGAAGCAGAAAGTCTGAGAAATAAAATGCGTCTGTTTCCCCTGAGTGGCGTTAGGCACGGTCATCAGTCCATGCTGACGTCCACCAGGCAGATCCTCTGTTGAAAACGGGGAAGGCATTTGAGCAAAACACAGGAGTCAGCGCATCGTGGGAGACGGCCCTGGGATAGGAGAGAGGAGGGGGAAAGTCCTGGGTAGGGGAAGAAAGAAGAGGAAAGAGATTACATTGGCAGGAGAGAAAAAAAATGCTAGCCACAACAGGTTCGGCGGGGCTTTGAGAAGTAAAGTGGATATGAGGTCCAGGATGTCTGAAACGAAGCCCCTGGGTGTTTGGACCAGCGGGAGGCAGCGGCGGACATCTGAGAGCAATTTTAGTTGGATCTAAGTGTGCACAGGTGGGGAGAAGAGATACCACAAAAGGACGGTGGTTTCAACTTGTGTCCTCTGTACCATCTGAATACTGGGGTTTGTGTGTATGTGTGTGTGTGTGTGTGCATGTGTGCGCGCGTGTGTGTGTCCTTTGGAATGATAGAAAGGCTGAAGACCACTCCATCCAAGTCAGCAACCATCTAAACACCATGCCCGAAGGCCAAGTTCAGGTCACTAAGGCCTCAAACACTGGCCCGCCTTCCTGTTCCTCCCACCTTTCTCGAAACACATAGGCCCACTCTATGTCACACACCCCACTTGCGCTACATTCAACAGGCTCGAACTGCCCAGGTGTTTGGAAACTTGACCTAAATACTGAACCTTAATTGGTCTCATTTATGACAACGTATAAAGTTGTGTTGCTTTATTAGAATGCCCTTTGGAAAACTGTGGTTGGTAAAATGCCTTTTCTGACTGTTACCATAGGTCAGACTTAGCAAACCGATTCTAAGTTTTCCTGATTATTCTAAGGAAGGTGGAGCTGAACAAAGCCATCAAATTCTTTATGGTGAACACCACATATTCCCTCCTAATTACAAAGCTCACGAAATATACCTTTTTTAAGATGCAGGAAAACCCGTGATCTCTTTCTAAATTTGCCATTGACATTGAGCTTTTCCAAGTAGTTCAACTGAACTATAGTCCAGTTACCACGCTGAATACAAATTTGCGTATACTCTGGATTGCTTGCATTTTTCATTGTTGGGACTTTTGTGCTGTGTTCAAAGACAGCACAGTTCTGTGAG
>PVKM010039966.1:0-13591 GCA_004027735.1 Carollia perspicillata | reverse complement strand
TAACACAGCTAAGAAACTTAAAACTTAAAAATGCCACACAAAGGCCAAGTTGTGTGTCTGAACCTGGCTTTCAAAACCAAGCAGACCTGAGCTGAAGAGACGGATGGCTCTGTCATCATGTCATCACTGTATGATGATGGGTAAGCTATGACTTTTCTTTGAGCCTCTGTTTTCTTAGAAATTAAATTCAGATGTCAACAGCTACTCTGAAGATAATTAAATGTGATAATTCTTATAAGCACTGAGCAGAAACTAGATGTTCCAGAAGACGAATGCTATCTATTTCTCTTTTTCTCTGTCTGTCTCCTCATGCCCCACTCCCTTCCTTTTTTTCTCTCTCTGTCTTTCTCTCTCTCTCTCTTACACACACACACATACATGCACAAAACTACATTTCTCAAACACTAAATATTTGTGTATTGGTTTACATTTTTAACAACAGTTACTATGCACGTCTATTCCTAACTCATGGATGACATAGTTAGATCAAATATTACAGCTATTACACAAATATAAAGAATGAATGAATTCTTATTGTTTATCTACTTGGTACTAGACATTAGATTTACTTAATCCTGTAACAACCACCAGATGATAGGGTAGGACAGGATAGGAGGATAAGATAGGAGGGAGATTATTTCCCTCATTTTTATTGAAAAATAAATTAAATTCAGGAAAGTAAATTCACGCAGCCAAGAACACCGAGCTGTAAGTGGCAGAGCTAGCCCTGAAGCACACGTGTCTGCCTTCACTGCTGCACCCACCCATCATCAGCGTGGTGACAAGCATGGCTGCAGAGGCCACCGGTCTGGGTTCAGACCTGACTCTGGTCTGGCTTAGTTGTGTTGTTAGAGGAAGTAATGCAATTTGAATTCATTCGCCAGCAAAATAGGATTTAAAACTGTGTCCTGTTCCCAGGGCTTTTGTGAGGATTAAACGTGTTAATTTCTCTAAAGCTCTGAGCACAATGGTGCCTGGTGCACAGCAAGCCCCTGATAAGTAATGTCCATTAGCAATTTCACCAAGTGGAAAGGTAGCGTCTTCTGCAGGTCAGAGTGAACATGATTCAGATTAAAAGATAACTCTTGTATGTTTACATGAAGCACCTTTCTTCAGGTTTCTGACATCCCCTGCCCGAAGCAGAGATAACCAAACAGGGCTCCTGATTTCAGGTCAGAACTAAGAGGGGTCATCACGTCATTATTCTACCTCCCCTCCCTTTCATTTCCCCGTCATGAGGTGGGACTTATCTGGGAAACATACTGAAGATAATGGGTAATTGTCAAAGGGGTTTTGAACAGAGAAATCTAAGAATCTGGGTTTTAGATAGAGTTTTAGACAGTGGTTCTCAACTGGAGGCATTTTGGGCCCACAGGGATATTTGGCATTCAGGCTGCCAGGCATCTTGTAACGGACGGGGAAGCTCCCCAACTGCATTGAATGGCTATCCAGTCCAAAATGTCAAAGTCGACAGGTCAGGAAGTCCTGATCTAAAAGATGGAGAAAGGCTGACTTTGCAGAGGGGGGAAGAACGAGGAAGGAGACAGTCACAGGGCTGCTGCAGTGACCCTGGGAGAAAACAATGAACACAGGAGTAGAAGTGATGTCGTGCAGGAAGAGGAGGAGGGCGATGAACAAAGTAAAATTGGCCAGACTTGGTGAACGGTTTGCTGTGGTGGGTGTATTAGTTTTCTACAGCTGCCATGAGAGAATACCAGAGACTGGGTGGCTTAAACAACAGAAACTTATTTTCTCACAGTTCTAGAGGCAGGACATCCAAGGTCAAGTTTCCTCTGAGGCCTCTCTCACCTATGCTTGCAGACAGCTCCCTTCTTGTTGTGTCTTCTCTGTTTACCTGTGTCCTCTGTATCTAAATTTCCTCTTCTTGTTCAGATTGGATTAGGGCCCACCCTAGTTGTCTTATTTTAATTTAATCACCACTTGAAAGGCTCTACCTCCATATACAGTCTTAGTCTGAAGTATGAGGAGTTAGAGCTTCAGCCTCATAAATTGGGGGCAGGGGGAAGGGAGAACAATTGAGCCTGTAACAGCAGGTACAGAAGGAAGAGCAGTTGAGTGAGTGGAGGAACCACTATCAAAAAATTGCAAGCCCTGTTTCAGTTAGATACTAATAACAAACCAATCCAAAACTTAGTGGCTGAAAACAACATTCATTTGTTACTTCTCATGACTCAGTTTGTTGGTCAAGTGACGCTTCTGATCTACAACACTGGCTGAGATGATGAGTTTTCTGGGTAATTAAAATGTGCTCATTCACATGGCTGGCATTTGGTACTAGCCACTAGGGGAGAGTCCCAAATGTAGAGGTCCTCTCTATGTGGCTAACTGACCTTTCTCACAGAAGAGTGACCAGGGTACAAAAAGGAGCAGTCTAAGAAGACAAGTGCCTATCAAGCCTCCACTCACATCATATTAGTCAATGTCAAAGCTAATCACATGGACAAGCCCAGAGACAATATGGGAAGGGATCCCATCAGGAGCGCTAGAAGAGATCGTTCATGGAAGACACCCAACTAAGAGTACCATAAGCCCCCAGCACATCTTGTTTTCTTCTCTATCACATCACCCTTCGTATTTCCCAACATGTGTGTGCTTACATTACCATCTTCCCTAATAGACCACCCTCCTCCAGGGCCAGGACTATGTTGTATTGATCAAATCCCCACCATTGTACCTGGAACGAAATAGGTGTTACGTTAACATTCATTGAATCCTAGAAAAGGATGGAAGGAGGAAGGAAGAAAGGGAAAGAGGGAGGAAGACAGGCTGGAAACCTCAAATATTCCCATGCTTTTTTTTTTTCTGAGTGAGAAGGTTAATTTTGTGCATCAACTTGATGGGATCGTGGAGTGCCTACATATTGGGCTAAACATTATTTCCAGATTAAATTAGTAGTTGAATCAGTGGACTCAGAAAGTGGTTTGCTCCTCCTAGTGTGCATAGGCACCATCCAATCCTTTAAGGGCGTGAATAAAACAAAAACATGATGGACAGAAGAATTCAGCCCTTCCCACCTGATTGAGCTGAGGCATGGATCTCCTCCTGCCCTTGGGGCTTCTGGTTCTCAGATCTTCGATCCAGACTGAATTACACCACGAGCTGTTCTGGGTCTCCAACATATGGACAGCAGTTTGGGACTTTTCAGCCTCCATAATTCTGTGAGCAAATTCCTTTCAAATAAATATCTTCCTCTCCCCACATATATCTTACTGGTCTGTTTCCCTATTGAAGTCTGACTCAAACAATGAGGTAGAAAGAAAGAAAAAGTTATTCGGTCTTCTTCCTTTTAAAAGATAAAATCCCAATTTGTATCATAAGAAAACCTGAAGATCAAACTTCCCAGCTGGTTCAGACCAAACAGGTGACTATGAGGCTTAGAAAATACTATCCACTTTCACTACCAAAAACTATTTCACTCAAAATACTAGTGTCAAAATATTGGCCCAAATGTGATCCAAACGATCAACTACCTAGAGTTGTTGGAAGCTGAGCACACACAGTCCCGTAGTGAGAGCCAAATTTCTTACTTTGGGAAGAATTTCTTTACAGAATAAATCTAACTCCTGGCACTTACACTTTGTTGTCAGCCAAAGCCTGCCCATTGGGAAAAAATATCTGAAGGTTGTGTCAATAATGACTACGATCTGAAGCTTCTGATTTATAATTTCCAAAAGAGAAGTCACGCAATCTAACCCTCAGCCTCCATTCTATCTCCATTCATTCACCCTTGGAAAGCTCAATCACCCTCCCTCTCCACTTCTAACTACTTCTTATATGCCTATGACACTCAAACCTTTATCTTAATCCCAGACAGCTCTTCTCAGCTCCAGATCTACCCTATCCTCTACACCCTATCTTTTCTACAGGACATATTAACCCACTAGGAGCCACAGGCACCTTCAAACTAGCAAAGCTAGAACTCAGTTCATCTCTCTCTCTCTCTCTCTCTCTCTCTCTCTCTCTCTCTCTCTCTCTCTCTCTCTCACACACACACACACACACACACACACCAGCACTCCAAACCAGTTTCTTTTTCTGTATTACTAATCTTATTCAGTAGCATGGCTATCTACCCGAGCAACCAAACTAGAAATCTATGAACAATATTAAGTCTCTCACATACTCTATGAGTCCTCACACAATTGGCAATTAAATCCTACCATTTTTACAACTTCATTTAGTCCATCTTTATCTCTTGCCAAGGTTGTTGCAAGAATGAGACCACTGGTCTCCCTGCCTTCAATCTTGCCCCTCTTCACTCCTCCCTCTGTATTCTAGCCAGAATTATTCTTCTAAGACAAAAACCTATTCTGACTTCTTTCCACTTAAATTTTTTAATGGCTCTACCAACCTCACAAAGAGGGTCTAAACTCCTTTAGGCACAGAAGGTTTCTTGGGACTGGCTGCCTCTTGCTTCAGTTGTCACTTGACTCCCCCATCCATATTCTCTGAAAATCTCACACTGGTCTAGAGCTCCGGGAGTTTCTTTGTTTCTATTTCTTCTGTGATGAAGAGTTTCTTCACCTATGTGCCTGACTCCTCCTCATTCTTCAAGGCATACTACTTGGCTGTAAAAAAGAAGAAAATTTTACCTTTTGCGACAGCACAGATGGACCTGGAGAACATTATGCTAAATGAAACAAGCCAATCAGAGAAAGACAAATACCATATGATTTCACACATGTGTGGGATCTAATGAACAAACTGAACTAGCCAGCAAAGTAAAGACAGTATCACAGAGAGCAGGCTGACAGCTCTGAGGGTGGAGGGTTAGGGAATGGAGGGATCCAGCAAAAAGGAAAAAGGACTCATGGCCATGGACAACAGTGTGGTGATTGTGGGCGGGGGAGAGGGAGAAGACAAGAGAGCATTATAAGGGGGATGACTGGTGGGGGAAAAATACAATGAAAAATAAATTTAAAAAAAGAGTCAACCTTAGGAGCAGGAGCTTCATTACACCCCCTGTTGTCTTCTGAGCCCCCTGCACCTGTTGTGTGTGTTTTACCACCTGTCTATCATTCCCACCTGGCTGTTCATTCCCTGGAGACAGAGATCATGTCATATTTATCTCTGTGTCTCCATAGCTTAATAAATATCACTTCATTTTTACAGAAACAGTGTCATTGTTGTGACACTAAACTCTGCAGGTGTGGAGCCCAACATAGCTGCCAAAGTTTAACAAGTGGGAAAAGAACTCATTATAATGAAGTTCCTCTCTCATGGCCTAGAGAGAAAAGTCCCAGCAGAATCCCATCTTGCAGGGTCTCATAAAGGGGAGGTGACTCCAACACAATAATTAGCCTCTTCCTGAGGGTAGAAGAGATGATGTTTTTCCCTGGATTTAAAAATATTCTTTATTCTTTTCATCAACACACGTTTACTTGGTTGAGACTTAAACTCTTCCTCCATGACTCACATTAGTGTAGGTCACTCATAATGTCATCACATATTATCAAAAGCTATTAGGATAAGAGTATCTCTGCCCCACAGCCATGAAGACCTTCGAACCCACTTTTCTGGAGTATTCCTTACTCTTCACCTACCTCCACCCCCTGCCTCCAACTGGCAAATGCCTGATTTTTCTCCAAGACCCAGTTCAAGGATCTTTAACCATGAGACAGACACTTCCTCAACCTACGAACCTGAGTCCATTGTTCCTTCCATCATGCACAATCACTACACAGTATTGTATGTGTCTGTCTGTTCTCCTTCTGAGACAATGAGCTCCTTGAGGTCAAGGACAGGGTCCTGTTCATCTTTGGATCCCCACTGCTGTGTGTGGTACCCAGAGTATAGGAAACCCTAGTAAACATGTGCTTGAATTAATGAATAAGTGGATCTGAGAATAAATAATTTGATGAAAGAGGTGCAGAGAAAGATACTTAATATATCTAATTGTTGGGGGGTTGAACAAATATGATTAATATAAGCAATAGTATTTGTAAATACATTCATGTGTTCAATTTATTCTCTGAAGTTATTATCACAATTGAATAGCAACTCATTATTTCCTTAAGGAGAGTGTTAAGAAATGGTAAAAACAATAAAACTAAAGATAGCACTCTCAAGTTGAACTTTCAGGTCTGAGACAGTCTATGGACATGACTTCGAGCAAATCGCTTAGCTTCTCCAGAACCTAATTTCCTCACTGGTGGGATGAGTTGGTGAAGTTCAGTGTTCACCAGGATTCTTTCCTGCCCCAGACCTCCACGAGCCCATGACCCCGCTGCTCTCTCCACCCACTTCATTTCCCATCCACGGTGCCCCCTGCCCAGGCCCACTCTCACCACTCCCCCGAACACACCTCCTCTCACCCTCCCCACCCACCTCTGCTCCATCTGTTTGACTGGGCGCACCTGAGACCTGACTCAGTCCTGACCTTTAACACCAAGGCTCTATGGTGCTGTCTCACAATCACCTCCTACCTCATGTCCAGCAAGTTGTCTTTTTACCTCCTTCAAAAAGTCCCTCAAGACACTTTCCTCTGAGAAATTCAAATATATCCTGAACCACTCTCTACATGAATGTGTGTGATATGTAATATTACTCATCATTAATTAGTATACCCTAACCTTTCAAAATTCTATCTGCCCCATCATCTCATTTACTCAATAATCCTATAATGAAATTAATATTAATACTCATAGTTTTGCAGAAAGCTGAGACTTAAAGCACATGCGTGGGTTGCCCAGAGTCACCAAGATAGGTTATGGAAGAGTAATAATTTGTTCTCAGGTCTGCTGGCCCCAGATTTTGTGCTATTTTCACTCTTCCCAACATGCCTCTCACTACAGAAATTATTTGTGCAGAACTGTAAACAAAACCTTTGCATATAATGAGTATGAAGTGCCCTTTAATCATTTGATCAATTTGTGACAGTCTTTACAATGTCAAGGTAAGTCCTCTCTGAGTGGCATGAGACAGTCTGACTGCCAACCTCCTCAGAGCAGCTGGTGGAGAGAAATGAGCCCTGAAGCAGCCAGGCCAGCTGGTGAGGATGCCCAGAGGTGACACCCAGGAGGATCTCCTGCTCCCTTGGTACTAAAGCACGGTCTTACATTTTTATGAACTTAAAATGTTCATCTATTTTTAGCTCTTTGAACAGCTATATCTTCTGCCTGAAATGCCCTTTCCTACCCTACCCTTTTTTATTGAACAGTTCCTACTTACTCTTCAAAACCAAGGTCAAGTTAACTCCCTCTACAGAGCTTCCCCTGAACCATCTAGACTGGGCCCTGAGCCATTGCTCTGGGCTCCTCTGATGTGTGTTTTATTCTCAGACCACCAAGCAATTAACTCAATTCTGACACTATCTGCCTAGAGATAGTGTGAGATCCCACAGGTTAAGGACCCAGTCCTACAGACTGCCCTGCCCGCCGCAGCTGCCAATGGCAAATCAAGGTTGTCACCTGTGCTTCTGATCAACCAGGAATAGATGTGAGGTTCCCACAGCCCCCTCCTAGGCTTTGATTAATTTGCTAGAGTGGCTCCCAGAACTCAGAGAAACGTCTTGCTTACTAGATTACTGATTCATTGTAAAAGGATATAACTCAAGAACAGCCAGATGAAAGCAATGCATAGAGCAAGCTGTGTGGGTGTGGAGGGGGAAAGGAAGTGGAGCTTCCATGCTTGGGCATACTACTTTCCCTGCATGTGTCTCCATGTTCACCAACCTGGAAGCTCCCCGAACCCCATCCTCGGGGTTTTATGGAGGCTTCATTGCATAGCATGATTGACTAAATCACTGCCAGAAGCAAGATGTTCCAAATCTCTAATCATATGGTTGGTTCCCCTGACAACCAGCCCTCATCCTTAGGTTACCTCCAAAAGTCACCTCATAGATATAAGCTCAAAAGATACCTTTATCTTCTCCCATCTTCTAGGAAATTCCAAGGGTGTTAGCTGTGCCAGGCATGGGGATGAAGATCAAATATACATTTCTTACGATAATTCACAGTTTCACAGCTCCTATAGCTTCCAGCGCCTCCCTCTCCCATAACACTTCTCACCCCGTGCTGTCTTATCTACTGTTATGTCTTTTTTCCCTTGGAGTCTGTGCTCCTTGAGAGCAGGAGTGATTTCAGGTTCAATTCTGTTTCCCCAGATGCTGTCTGATCACCTGGGCCATATTAGGTGCTCAAATATGTTTGTGAATGAGTAGACGAATGAATAAAAGATTTTGCTAGGTAGATCCCACACAGCAGTTGTTTCCTTTCTTTGCAAACCCTGTGCTGCCTATACAATCCTTCTAACCCCAATAGACCCAGAGAAAGGGTCTTGCAGCTGGCACATTTGCACAGAGACTGGGGTGTCCTCTGAGACTTTTACAACAGAAAACAGCAATGTCAAGTGCAAAAGGTTAAAAAGTATGCCTGTCAATCAAGTATGTATCTACACTAGGCAGAGATAGACTCAAAGATAGAGACAGATAGAAAAAATAGAGAAGAGTCTGAAATTATTGACTATGTAAAAATGGTTTGGTAGAGATCATGGCAAAGCCTTAGGCACAGAAATAGCTGAGAGGATTTCAAAGACTTAAACCAGACAAAGAAGTAGAAAATCCTAATAGAAGCAAATCTTAAACAAATGTCTCTCCAGCCAGTTCCCTAGTAAAGAGTGTTAATAGTTAACAATATCACCATACTCTAGGGAAAGCCATTATATTACTTGCAATATTCTTTAAACATGCATGCATAAGATAATTTGATCACTATAGATGATGCATACCATTCTGTTGAGTAAGTTCTTCTCTACTTATTTCTTAGTGCCTTTTTAAAACCTTGATTCAAAGAACTCTTCAGGAATTTATAAGAAGAAAAGCATGGAAGGATTGAATACCATGGTGCTCGTCATTCTCTTCTTACTCAGAGAAGTAACCAAAGGAAGTTGCAACTCTCAAAGGATGGAGCCTGAGAGTCAACCCCCATTGTAATGGGTCCCTTTATAGCAGTGCCCTGTGGCCCAGGTAGCCAGGCCAGGTCAGTTACATGCAGAGCTTCTCTGGGGCCTGGAATCTGGACACCCTTTCAAGCCACTGGAGCTGCCGTAGCAAGTTGGGATCTTGGTTGCCAGAAAGAGCATGCGACATGAAAGAGGTCTGATGATGTTCACTTCATGAAAGGTCCCTCTCATTCCCATTTGGCAGAGCATATCATTTTCTCTGATTGATAGCACCCCCTGACTTCAATCTCTTGACCTCTCATTCCAGACATCAATCTAACCCCTCTAGTTCTGCTGTTATCACTCTGCTCATCTCAGGAGTGCTTCCCCTCTGCTTCCTTAAAGGAATGTCTTGTCCCCTTTTCCAGCTGCAAGTTTATGGCATCTCAAATCCCCTGCTCTTTGTCCTGGCCCAGAACCCAGCCCCAGCCCTGTCAGGTCCCTGTTTCCAGATCCTTCCACAGGGAAAGGGTTCAGCCACAGCACAGACAATTAAGAGAACTTGACCTAAATAATATAGAGCGACTCATGGTAGGACTTGAGCAAAAATTATGTACTCTTCTGTCTTGTTAGAAAAATCAGGAATGACACCCCAAAGTGCCAATGTGGTCATTATTTATGTAATAAACAGCTTGGAATCTTGAATGAGAACACTCACAGGAAGGCAAATGATCCCAGAGAAAGAGGCAGGTAGCATCTGCCTCGCTAAACCAGAGGGACAGGCTGGGTCACCCAGTAATTGAAAATGTGTATTCTATTTTTCCTGGTTTTACTATTTCAAGAAGGAACTGTCAAATTATCTGTTTTCTATTTGACTGGGAAATAGTATTTATCAATTTCTCCAGAAAAATCTGTTCCCCTGAATGATTTCACCAAAATGTCAATGTCCTGTAGTTGCAGGACTTTAGAGCCAAAGTACAGCTGAAGATCCTTGAACCAGAGACTCTTAATTCCCCTTGGACCATCTGAGAGGCTGCCGAATGGTACAGAGTAGACCTTGGCCCTAGAAAATGGCGCCTGCACACTCTCCTTTCAATACAACTTTTGAGTACACACCAGCCCTCCAACGGCCATGAAGCCCCAGTCAAGCTAATCTTACCTAATGACTCAATCCAACCCATTATTGTATTTATGGGTGAAGATAAGCCAGATCCTTCATAGAGGTGACTTGCCTAAATGACATTTGGCTCATCTCCCTGTCCCCTTTCTTTCCATCACATGGTGTGACCTCCTAGTGGAAACTGCAACAGTGTGAGCAATTTGAATGCACCATGGACATGTAAAGGATAAAATCTCACTTATGAATATAAGACTAATTTGCTATAAGATTATAGATCACATTTAAAGTAAATTACTAAAACGAAGCTATCATAATAACATAATCATTGAACAGCAACTGTACACCAGGCAGCATTCAAACTAGAACACCTGATTCATCTTTGTCACTGCCCCACCACAGGTGTGAAGCTTCTTGTACAGAGGGACCCAATGACTTGCCCAATGTCACATAGGCCGTCAGTGACAGAGCCAGGGTTTGAGCCCTGAATCTCACACCAGCACCTGTGTCCGCCCCACTGTGTCCTGTTGCTCTGTCAACAACTAAATTAGCAAGGCCCACATACATTGCAGGTAGGATGCTTTTTCAATAAAGTCTACTTTTGTTCCTCGTCAAGAATCTACAGGGACTCAGCTTAAGCAAAGCGTGTTTCTCTAATATGCATTAATTAGTAGTTAAGAATGGTTTGCAATTAGCCAATCAATTTTTTTTATCTAAACCCATGTTCTTCAAGGGCTTCAAATTATTTGAACGTGTTCTCTCAAGCATTTTAAACATTTCTCCTTATACTTGGCTTCCACTATTCATTTGTAAAGCTTACAAAGAAATCGTTTTACTTGACTGAAGTTTTCATTTCCCCAATACTTGTAACTAAATAAATAAGAATCATAGTTGGCTTCTTTTTTCTAAGAGTAAAAAAGCATCTTACGGATCATTTCATCTGGCCCACTCATTTCACAGTGAGGAAAAAAACCTAGAAACATTGAAAGTAGCTTTCTCGAGGATCTCAGAACCAGTTGCTGGACGAGCTGGACTAAAACACAGCTCTGCATTTCCACAGCCTGCAGGGTCCTAGTGCCTGTCTGACTACAGTTGCCCAAAGCTCTCATTTCTTTCCCCCAAAGAATACTTCATTCTTTTCCAATGAAAAGCAAACGCAAGTAACACTAGAATTTTCAAAGGAGTTAAAATTGTTGCTGACTTGAGTGGTTAAGGCACTGGCAATAAAAATAGACCAACTTTTACTTATTTTTTATAATATATGAAATGCATAGTTTTTCTTAAAGCCTAGTGACCCTATCAACCATCTTTACTTGTTGTCTAAAATGAGAATTTCCAAACATTGTCTTAACTAAAATGTTAAAGCAACAAAAATATAAATATTTTCCAACACACCATGACATCTTTCAACGGAAGTTCAAAATGGGAACCAGAGAAGAAGGAAACCAAACCTCCCTCGGGCGCAGCCGCCCTGACGCTCTGCCCAACCTAACCAGAACTTGGAACACCCTGGGTGTCCAGAGCCAGTGGTCTCGAGCAGGTGGGGAGGGAATGAGTTTGTCTCAGAGCCAGAGGAGCCCAACGTTGTGCCAGACGCTTTGCAAGCAGCGGCATCTCGTTCCCCGGCAACTCGCCCACCTGCTTCACGGGTGATCACACGGAGGCCGAGAGGCTAAGGAGCTTGCCCAAATCTCACCTGCAGCGAGTGGGAAGTAAAACTGGGACTTGAGCTCAGATTTGTTGATTTCAGTGTGTGTGCTCTTTGCATAAAAATACCACCTCAAAGTCATAGGCCTTGGTCTGCCTTCAAGATCATTACTATTGGTTGAGGCAGAAATACTATAAATGTCAATGTGTACAAGTACAAATATATAGGCAAATAAAAAGAAAAGAGACAAACAAAAATATGAAGTTATTAAGAGGTGATTTTCACTTCTTAAATGACAGCATATAACAGTAATTACAAGTTAGAGGAGGAACCCAGTAAACAGACACGTAAAGGGGAAAGATAGGGGTACAGGGAGGCAAATACTCAAGACCCAGTGTCTACACCCAGGTTATTCAAAGCCTGTTCTGTGGAGCCCTGCAAGGACATCACCTGAAGCTTGTTAGAAATACAGACTCTCAGGCTTTCGTCCAGACCTACAAATCAGAATCTGCATTCTAACGAGTCTCCCAGGGGATGTGAAGCATGGTCCATACTAAGCACCAAATGACAAACGCCACTGGAATTCCGAAAAGGTGGGGAAGCAGTGGGGAACAGAGAGGACAACTTGGAGGCAGTAGGATTTGAGTTAATCTTCTATGAGATCACGTGTAGGATCCCCATGAGGAGGGCATGTTTCAATTCCCCTGGGCAGCGAGGAGCAAGAGCAATGCACGGGAAAGGTAGGTATGCAGGAAGTAAGCGGGTACAGGAGAAGAAAACAGGTCCTTCTGCCCAAGGTGAAGGGTACCTGGAGAAGAACATTTGGAATTTTCCTTTTGTGTTCTTACTATGCCGTAAGTTCACATATTCCACAAAGAGTGTTTCCATTGACAGAAAGAAAATTGCTAAAATAAACTGTGCGCATTTGGAAGAGATGGGTGTTCTTGGGGGATAACTGACTACTGGATTCTCCTAACAAAGGTGATCGTTCTGCCACCTGAGGCCCGTCTCCCGAACAAGCCACCTTGGTGTGCACCGTGATGTGGTGGGCAGCCACAGGGAGGGGCTCTGGCTGCCTGCAGTGAACACACTTGATAAAGCTGTGATGTTTTACAGGCTTTATTTGCATAAAGAGGTTCTGAGTGCAGTATCAGTCTGCTGAATGTGATTACCATCCTTATAAAGTAGGTCACGTAGGGTCACTGGTTTGCCAAGGGTTAACAAGTCCCAGCA
The DNA here is from genome assembly GCA_004027735.1 of Carollia perspicillata. NCBI lineage: Eukaryota > Metazoa > Chordata > Mammalia > Chiroptera > Phyllostomidae > Carollia > Carollia perspicillata. The sequence goes on along the minus strand of PVKM010039966.1, from coordinate 692 downwards.
GTCTCCTCCACACATAACAAATTTCACTGGAAAAAAAAGCTGAGTTGCTGTGGTCCCAATGATTCACTGTGATCATTAACTAAATGCTAATCATCCAGAAATCCAATGGGCACATGGCCTTAGAAATGAGCACTGCCTCTCTGAATCCAGGGCAATGCATTTGTTCATGTGACAGGCATTTACTGGGGTCGCCTCATTTGGGAGTCTTTCTACCTGCTGTGGATTTAGGGATAGAAAAATGACCCCTCCATTCAAGCACCTGATGGCCTACCTTGAAGGCTGCTAAGCAATTAAGATCTTATGAAAAGCTTGCTCAATGAGGGAAAGGCAGGGTTTAGTAGGAGTTTAGAGGAAGGAAAACCCCAGTCATCCCAGAGAACTGAACAAGGCTCCACTGAGGGTGCAGACATCAAGCTGAGGGCTGGTGGGCATTTGCCAAGTAGGGCGGTATGAGAGCCGAAGTGTTGAAGGCTGTAGGTTATGGATGAGACTACAGATGTTGGAATTGAATAGTCCAGGGTTCAAATAGGCTTTGCAACGTAGTACCATCAGATGCTCAGAAACTGTGAGATAACAAATATTGGCTGTTTTAAGCAGCTGAATTTGGTGGTGGGGGATATCACTTGTTACGCAGCTACAAACAATGAAAACACTGAAACTAATGAAGCTTACATTTCAGGGCTCTTCATGCA
>PVKM010039965.1:0-13588 GCA_004027735.1 Carollia perspicillata | reverse complement strand
AATATCACTTTCTGTCTATATATAAATTAACTAAACATCAATTTTTTGGGAACCGCTATGTCTGGTTTCAGGAGTTGTAACCACCCCCTGTGGCTAAGGCTGAGTGAGCAACCTCGGACTGTGAGCCACTGAGGAAACAAAGCTTATCTCCCTGGCAAGATTGCTGCTTCTGCCCTATCTCTAGCCACCAATGCTTGGTCGGTTAGTCAGAGTCTATGGGTAAGACCTCTTAGAGAAGGGGCAACCCAAGCAGACATGATCACTTGGGAGGCCATAAAGGTAGGACTCGAGGGGGGGTGCAAAATAGGGCAAAAAACCCTCACCCCTGGCTATTTTGACATAGCCCAAGTCCCATTTCCATCTGGGAGAAGCTCTGGGAGAAGCGCTTCCTGGCTCTAATCCACTTAAACCTGAATCTTGATGGGGGGTGGGGTGCAGCCCTCTGCCGGCTAGAGCAGTTTCTGGGATAATCAGGCATAAGAAAGAATTAGTAAAATCCTGTGAAGCCTGCTTTGCTAAGAGTGCTCTCATTCATATGATAAGGGTCTGGGCAGGAAATGAGTATGTCTCCTAAAGTTTTTACAACCCCCTTGCCTGACAGACACTGACTCAGATTAAACCCTCAGATTTCTTTGATATGTAATATGCTGTTTGATCCTTGCCGACTGACATTGATTGATGAGCTTTACCTATATCCCTGTGTGTTATGAACCTAATAAAAAGCCATTGAGGAAGAGGCTCTGGGCCTTTCTCCATTGAGAGATTAGCCACCTTTCCTCCCCAAGCAGATCATGTCTTGGTAGCATTATGTTCATCCGTGGCAGATGGGGGGGCCCTGCAGGCAGAGCCCTCCCTACATCAATTTATGTAATAACTTTCCCCTTTTTGGACAGTGATATATATTCTTTGAAATTCTGTTGAAAATGTTTTAGATCCTATATTATATAGATCTTAATGTCAACTTGAAAATGTGCTAAGTGACTATGAGTAAATTTAATGTTCAAAATTTGAAGGAAAATTTTTCTTAAGTCTGAAGACTTTAAATAACTAACAAAAGACTTACAAAACATCCATATGCCTGAGGGAGGTGGAAATAAAATTCCTAGTAGCTGTCACTAGGCTCTTTTTAGAAATTTGATTTTATCACAAGAATTGGGTGATCTAAATCAATTGCTTCTGTTCAGTATTTATACAATGCATGTGTACTTTATGTCTGTCTTGCTTTGAGGGCTTTAAAACAAATGAAAACTGTAAAAGAATCTTTTGGATAAGATTCAAACTTTTTGGCAGACTCTTAAGTAATAAGGGCCACTTCTTAATCAAATAGTTTGCTTTAGTTTCATTGACATTTTCAAGCTTTGAAGCAATGTTGCTTAATGGCCCATCCATCTTCTATGTAAACTTTTATTGCTTTTTAAGTAATAATATGTTATGAAGAAATTAGAGCATATTGATAATCTAAATTTTCTTTACTTAGAGTGTTCATATTTCCAAAATTGATTTCTGTTCATGTCAATATTTTCCATTGTGTCATAGAAAGCAAAAAGTGAAATGGATCTCTGTTTTCTTTATTATCCTCACTATTGACACTTTCCCAAATTAATCTTTGAGGTGTTTTACTATAAAATTTTTCTTTTTATGTTTTTATCCCCACCCAAGGACATTTTTTTCATTGCTGTTAGAATACCTGATAATTTCTATTCTTCATATAATTAAACCAGATTTTTAAAATAACAATCACATGTTTCTGTTCTGGATAAAGCTATGGTACAGTAGTATAGACAGGAGTGAGACGAAGCAGAAAAATCTCACAGATGCTTGTCAGAATGCAAACCCTTTGGAGTAAAAACATGTCAATTTTGGTATAGCAACCCCAAGGACGTGAAGTCCACTGTGATTAGTCACATGACTTTCTCCTGCAGTACCCTGCAGGAATACTGTTGCTAAGGCAAATCTAGCAACTAGCAAATGTCTTCAGATGATATCTGTATAATGTCACATGATATTTAATTTTTTAAATATAATTTAAATGCATCCCTCAAACAAACCCTGTGTCCACTTCATATAGATTTGTGTGTATCCTTAATTAAACAATAAAAGAGGGTTATTGTAACATGGACACACTTTTTTTTCTGTTTATTACCTACTAGAGAATAAATAATGAATTAAATAGGGAATGGCTGAGTTCATTTTAGAGAGAAAAGTTAGAGCCCATGAATGTAAGCCAAGTTCTAAAGTAATCATTTGAACCCATGCATTTCTCCCTGATGTTAAAAGTCCATTTATATAAGTTATTCTGGGAATTATGAACATCAAATATCCATTTCTACTGATGTCATATTGTAAGTATGTTTTTAACTTGTATCAAACATTCAGAATTGATAATATTGCATGTTTAGTGTATACTGAGGTAGTAGAATACAAGAATTAAAACACAATACATACTTTCTAAAAATGTATTCTCAATACCACTGTACTATATTAATCAAATCTTGCTTAAAGTCACCAAAGGACAACATCATAGCCAATATAAAACTGCTTTCTGTATTCTAACAGAAAAAACAATGCACAAACTCATATATCCATAGAAATTTCAAAACTCTGCTTGCTTAATAAATTCTTGTACCCAAGGTGAGATAAAATAATCACCTATAAGTAGCTTACACCAAAACGTCTCTGAATCTTTGAATATTAAAGTTGGAAATGTAATGTTTATAATGTACCAAATATTTTTACATCCTGAATATGCTAAATTGACCACAACTAAACCAAAGACACAAGACACAAATAACTTCCTAATGTAAATGCTATTAAAGGGGAAAATATATAATCAATTATATTTTGATAAGTTTACATGGTGATAAATAATTACTAGAATTAGCAGGGTAATCACATTGTAAGGTATAAAAACATGGAATTATTATGTCGTATACCTGAAACTAATATAATGAATATAAAATTGTATAGTAACTATACTTAAATAAACAAAATAAAAAAACAAATTAAGCATGCTTTACAGAAAAAAAAACACAATTATTATAGTAAAGCTTCCTATAAACACAAACCACTTAAATTTTTAATATATTCTAGAAATTAGCATCTAATTTCCATGGAATAGTGATGCCAGTGTGATTTCCATTTTTTTCTCTAAGTTAAATAAACGTAATATATGTCCTTAACACTCTATTGCTGAAACATTATTTGGATGTTTTTACATGTTTCTATATTAATAGAGATTTTTTAAATAATTAATTATTTATTTATTTTATTGTGGTTCAAGTGCAGTTGTCTCCATTTTCCCCACCCATCTCCATCTCCCACCCTCAGAACTGCCCTCTTTCGGCTGTGTCCACATGTCCTTTTTACATGTTCCTTGATGATCCTTCCCCTTTCCCCCCATTATCCTCTCCCCCTCCCCCACTGGTTACTGTCAGTTCGTTCCTTATTTCAATGTCTCTGGTTATATTTTGCTTGATTATTTGTTTTGTTAATTTGGTTCCAATTGTAGGTGAGATCATATGGTATTTGTCTTTCATCACCTGGATTATTTCACTTAGCATAATGCTCTCCAGATCCATCCATGCTGTCACAAAGGATAGAAACTCCTTCTTTCTTTCTGCTGCATAGAATTCCATTGTGTAAATGTATCATAGGTTTTTGATCCATTCATTCACTGATGGCACGTAGGTTGCTTCCAGTACGTGGTTATTGTAAATTGTGTTGCCATGAACATAAGGGTGCATAGGTTGTTTTGGATCGGTGTTTCAGGATTCTTAGAGTATAACTCCAGTAGTGAAATTACAGGGTCAAAAGGCAATTCCATTTTTAGTTTTCTGAGGAAACGCCATACTGTTTTCCACAGTGGCTAAGCCAGTCTGCATTCCTACCAATAGTGCACTAGGGTTCCATTTTCTCCACAACCTCTCCAACACTTATTGTTTGTTGATTTGTTTATGACAGCCATCCTCACTGGTGTGAAGTGGTATCTCACTGTGGTTTTCATTTGCATCTCTCTGATGGCTAGTGATGCTGAGCATCTTTTCATATGTCTCTGGGCCCTTTGTACATCCTCCTTGGAGAAGTGTCTGTTCAGGTCCTTTGCCTATTTTTTTAATTGGGTTGTTTGTCTTCCTGAAGTGGAGTCATGTGAGTTCTTTATATATTTTGGAGATCAAACCATTTTCCCAGGTATAATTGGCAAATATGTTTTCCCACACAGTTGGTTCTCTTTTCATTTTAATGTTGTGTTCTTTAGCTGTGCGGAAGCTTTTTATATTGGTGAGGTCCCATTTGTTTATTCTTTCCTTTATGTCCTTTGTTCTAGGGGACATATTGGTGAAAATATTGCTGTGTGGACTACCTGAAATTTTCCTGCCTATGTTCTCCTCTAGGACTTTTATGGTGTCTTGACTTATATTTAACTCTTTTATTCATCTTGAGTTTAATTTTGTGTATGGTGTTATTTAGTGGTCTAGTTTCATTTTTTGCATGTAGTTGTCCAGGTCTCCCAATGCCATTTGTTGAAGAGTCTATTTTTACTCCATTTATGCTTCTGTCCCCTTTGTTTAATATTAATTGACTATAGAAACATGGATTTATTTTTGGGCTCTCTATTCTGTTCCATTGATCTATGTGTCTCTTCTTATGCCAGTCCAGGCTGTTTTGATTACAGTGGCCTTGTAATACATTTTGATGTACAGTATTGTGATCCCTCCCACTTTGTTCTTCTTTCTCAGAATTGCTGAGGCTATCTGGGGTCATTTAGGGTTCCATACACATTTTGGAAAAGTTTGTTCTATATCTGTGAAATATGTCATTGGTACTTTAATAGGGATTGCATTGAATCTATAAATTGCTTTGGGTAGTATGGACATTTTGATAATGTTAATTCCTTAAATCTATGTACATGGTATATGCTTCCATGTGTTTGCATCTTCCTTAATTTCTTTCTTCAGTGCTGTGTAGTATCTGAGCATAGGTCTTTTACCTCCTTGGTTATATTTATTCCTAGGTACTTTATTTTTCATGTTGCTATGTAAAATGGGATTATTTTCCTGATTTCTGTTTCTGATATTTCATTGGTGGTGTACAAAAATGCCTTTGATTTCTGAGTATTGACTTTGTATTCAACTATTTTGCCAAATTCACTTATTAGGTCAAGTAATTTTTTGGTGGAGTCTATAGGATTTCTTATGTACACTATCATGTCATCTGCAAACAATGACAGTTTTGCTTCCTTCTTTTCAATTTGGATGCCTTTTATTTCTTTTCCTTGTCCATTTAGAGATTTTAAAATCTCTACATTGCTATTACAAGAAAGAGAACAAATCAGATTCTCTTGTCCTCTAATTCATTAAATATGAAATGAATTTAAACTGTTTGATAATGGTTTCTTCTGAATTATTTCCAAATTACTAAAGTAAAATGTAAAAAAATGATACTTGCTACTTGTATGCATTATGACAGTCACTGGGCTGTAGCTGCTTTTTGCAAAGTAATGCTCACAAAGCACAAATAGTAAGCATTTTAATCTCTAGTTTTAGATGAAAAAATGGAAATTTAGAAAAATTAAATATTCTACCCAAGGGCATATATAATGAAATTGTAGATACAGGTTCTGAATCGGTCTCCTTTAAAATAAAGTACCTACTTACCTCCCTGTCTACTTACCTGCCTACCTAATTCCCTAACAAACTACACCCTTCTATAACTATGTTCTACTCTAGTAACTATTGTTTCCTCTAATCTCACCTAAAAAGCTAATTTTCTGGAAAGTTTTATATAAGGCTTCTCTTTTATTTCAGTCTTTTTCAAATGTTTAGTTATGGAATACTTGAGAAATACAGTGACATAAACAATGACACTGTATAAATGACAACTAATATCATACAATATAATACAAATGATAATATGATACTGATCATTTAAATACCACACTTAAATGTCAACACAATACAAATAGACAAAGGTTTCTGTAAATGTTGCCTAACCACAGATCTTTCTTGTGCCTACTTACCTCAAAGATATCTACAATGCTAAATCTGATATTTAATAGCATGCATATTTTCATGTATTTGCTCTTTTAAAAATTTTTTATTCAATTGTGGTTGTCCCCATTTCTACTTACTGCCCCATCCATTACTCCCACTTGCCCTGCCTACCCCTCCTCCCACATCCAATCCTCTCTCCATAGAAGACAAACTCTTCATAAAGCTGCTAAGTAATCTCTGGATTATCTTGAGAGACATTTCTTTTGATCCTGTCTGGACTGGGTCATGTGTTCTAGAGAATGAAAACTTGTGGTCTATATAATTTTAATCTCTATTGATATAATTGCAGATAGTTTGCTTTTATGAATCTCTAATCCTTTCTAAGTTCATGTTCTACACCATTGGAATCCACATAATGATAGCATATCAAAAGCTACATTCCAATGATTCCTACAATATTTCAGCAACTGCACTCTTGTCTGACTTGTATCAACAATCCCGTTTATTACACACTCTGTTTTCAGATCGGTGTTGCTAAGGAGCTGTTTTAAATCACTCTCGTGTTTTAAATGTTCAGTGAATCCAAGTTTGAATTCAATAAAGTCTAAGTCTTTTTGTGTCATTCCAAAACCTTAGAAAATCAGACCCTGTCTCTGTTCCAGATTTATCTTTTCTATTATTGTAACTACAAGCTATAGTTGCAATGCTTGAATGTTTGGTCAACTTCTCAAACCCAACAAATCCTAAGAAAATATGGGATTTGGAACTACAAGTGCATGTCTGTGTTCTGTAACAACTCAGTCATTACTTAAGGTTTGAGAAATTGTTTCACCATCTACAAAATGGGAATATCATAAGTGTATCATAATTACAATGATAGCCATTATGGTATCCTTACAAAGTTTTCAAGATTAAGTGCAAAATATTGCCCAGGTTTTAGATTGGCAGAGGAGCACATGGGTGTTATATACCAAAAGAGCACTGGAAAAGATTTGAAACTAAATGGCTGTTTAACTATAAGCTACAAAATTAGAGTAGAATTTGCATTCTGAACGTAAACAGGCATATTACCTGCTAAATTATAAATAATTCAAAATAGTAGCAGAACACAATCCAAAATGAGCTGTCATACCAAGAGCAAGAGATATTTTATCTTCAATTAGGAAAGCAATCAACAGGTGTCAACAGTGAGATAATACATAATAAAATTACTGGGAAGGTTTTTAAGCAGTGCTTCAATAGAATTGTAGACCTTCTTGAAATAGGTAAAGAAATGGAACATCTCAAAACAATAAATAGTATATATGAAGAAGCCAATTAAAATTTAAAACTAGGAATAAAAAAACAAAAGATAGCTTTTCTAGGAAAAAATATGGTCACTGAGTATACAAAAGATTAATAGAAATTATCTAATTTCAACAAAAATTAACATAATTTTAAAAAAGTGAACACAGGTAGAAGAACCTTTGGATAAATATAAAAGGTCTAATAGTTCTGTTATTGGAGTCTCAAGAAATGAAAGAGTAGATGACTGAAAAAATATTTAGAGAAATGAAGATTGAAATCTTTTCCAATTTTTTCAAGAAGGAAAATCCAAAACAATTTACACTAACACATTAAAATAAAATATTTTGTGTCTAAACAAGAGAAAAAAACCTTGAAAATATTCAGAGATGTAATGTGTTACCTTTAGTGGAATAACAGCATGGAATAGTGACAGCTGTCAGAGGGAAGGAGAAAGAGCAGAGGGACAGAAGAAGGTGAAAGGATTAGCTAAGGAACGTACATGCATAACTGACAGACATGGACAACAGCGTGGTGACAGCCAGAAGGGAAGGGGGTTGAGGGCCGGGTGGGTGGGCAAAGGGAGGGGACATCTGTAATAGAGTAAACAAAAAAATGGAGTACCGAAGGAAGTAGCCTAACATTTTCAATGCTGAATAAAAGAACTATCAGCTTCAAACTCTACATCTACAAAAAATTTCCTTCAGGAACGTATGAAAAATAAAAAGTATATCAGACCACAGAAACTCAGACATTTGTCACCAGCAGACTGGCTATAAATGAAGTGCTAAAAAAAGTTCCATAGAAACAAAGGAAATAATAATGGAAAAAACAACTAAGAGCATCAAAAATAAAGAAAAAATAGTGGAATCAAAAGACTAAATATGCGGTCAACCATAATTGACTAATTTTCCCTTTGAGGTTTTTTCAATGAAAGAATAACAATATCTGATTATAGTTCTCAATGAATGTGGAGGTGACATTACATACAACTATGTTATAAAAGGTAGAGAGTAAAAGGACATCATATACAGTAAAGTTTCTACATTGCACTTATGCTAACATATGTTGCTAATAAAAGCAATGATAAGATATATATATATATATTCTGTCATATACATATATATGACCACAAACCAGTCATATATATGAGATGTATGATATATACATGCTTGCCATAAGATTTATATGACTATCTTGTATTTCCTAAGGAAACCACTGAAAAAAAACTATGCAAAGAAATATCCTCAAATACTAAAGATAATTCAGATTGTTCAGACTTCTGGCCAAGACGGAGATGTAGGCAGATATACACTATGCCTCCTCACACAACCAAAAGAAGAATAACAAATGTAAGAAAAAAAAAACAATCAGAACTGAAAAAACAACCAGAATTGACAGAAAATCAAACTGTATGGAAGTACGACGACCAAGGAGTTAAAGACGAAACGTTCATCCAGACTGGTAGGAGGGGTGGAAACTAGCAGCCAGATAGGGAGAGAACTTGCAGCAAAGCAGCAGCTGGTAGACAGGGCAAGGTGGCAGCTGCTGAGTGGGCAGACCCACATTTCTGTGCAGATGAACCAGGAGGAACAACTATAGAGCGAGACAGACCCTGCAACCTTGGGTTCCAGTGTGGGGAAATAAAGCCTCAAAATCTCTGTCTAAAAATACCTGTGGGGGTTGAGGCAGCAGGAGAAACTCTCAGCCTCACAGGAGAGATCACTGGAGAGATCCATAGGGTCCTAGAATGTACACAAACCCACCCCCACCAGGAATCAGCACCTGAATGGCCCAATTTGCTTGTGGATAGTGGAGGAAGTGACTGAATACCTGTGGAGAGATAACAAGCTTCATTGTTCCCTCTTAGATCCCTCCCCCACATACAGCACTACAACACAGGAACATGGGTTACCCTACCCTGGTGAATACCTAAGGCTCTGCCACTTACTATGTAATGTGTGCACCTAAACAGAAAAAAAAAAATGGCCCAAATGAAAGAGCAGATCAAGCTCCAGAAAAAATGCAGCTAAGTGACAAAGAGAGAGGCGACCTATAACATGCACAGGTCAAAACACTGGTAATCAGGATGTGCAAAAAATTGATTGAGTATGGTCAAAAACTAGAGGAAAAGGAGAAATAAAGAAAAACATACAGGGAACCAACAGAAAAGGGAAGGAAACTGAGACTCAAATAAGTGATTTGGAGAGAAGGAAGAAATAAACATTCAATTAGAAGAGAATAGAGAAACAAAAACTCAAAAAAAATGAGAAGAGGCTTAGGAACTTCCAGGATGACTTTAAATATTCCAACACCCAAATCCTAGGGTGCCAGAAGGAGAATAATAAAAGCAAGAGATTGAAAACTTATTTGAACAAATAATGAAGGAGAACTTCCCCAATCTGGAAAAGGAAATAGACTTCCATGAAGTTCCAGGAAGCTCAGAGAGTCCCAAAGATGTCGGACCCAAGGAAGCACACACTAAGGCACATCATCATTACATTACCCAAGATTAAAGAGGAGGAGAGAGTCTTAATAGCAGCAAGAGAAAAGGAGACAGTTACCTACAAAGGAGTTCCCATCAGACTATCAGCTGATTTCTCAAAAGAAACATTGCAGGCAAGAAGGGGCTGAAAAGAAGTATTTGAAATCATGAAAGGCAAGGACCTACATCCAGATTACTCTATCCTGCACAGCTATCATTTAAAATGGAAGGGCAGATAAAGTTCTTCCCATATAAGGTCAAGTTAAAGGAGTTCATCATCACCAAGCCCTTTTTATTTGAAATGTTAAAGAGACTTATCTAATAAAAAGAAGATGAAAACTATGAACAGTAAAATGAGAACAAACTGACAGCTATCAACACCTGGACCTTAAAAAAATAAAAACAAAAATGAAGTAAGCAAACAACTAGAACAGGAACAGAATCACAGAAATGAAGATCACCTGGAAGGTTATCAGCATGGAGAGGATGGGGGGAGAAATGGGGAAAAGTTACAGAATAAAATAAGCATAAATTGTAGGTACAAAATAGGCAGGGGGAGGTTAAGAATAGTATAGGAAACACAGAAGCCAAAGAATTTATATATATAACCTATGGACTTAGGGGAGGAATACTGGTGGGAGGAGGGGTACAGTGCATAGAGGAATAAAGGGGAGAAAATAAGCAGACACTGTCATAGCATAATAAACAAAATATATTTAAAAATAAAGATAATTAAAAATAAAAATAACCCACAACATAGAAGAAAATTTAAATGAAAGAGTAAAAAACAGAAGAATTCAAAAGAAAAGAAGTAATTCAGTAAAGACTTAAACCTTAACATATCAAGAATTACATTAAATATGGATGGTCTAATGTTGATGTAAGGACATATTGGAAGGTCGGATTTTAAAAATTGACCTAATTATAAATTATAAATTATGCATACAATTGATATGTAAATTATAAATTTAATAATTAGGTCAATTTAGGTCAATTGCAGGTAGGTCCCCAGTAAGGGGAGCATGAGAGGCAACCACACATTGATGTTTCTCTCCCTCTCTTTCTTCTCCCTTCCCCTCACTCTAAAAATAAATAAATAAAATCTTTAAAAAAAGAAAAAAATTCTCTTCTAATAAATTAAGGTCATTAAGTGTAAAATAATGGAAAAATAACATCTGAACAAAAATTCACAAAATGCTGGAATGCCTGTATTATTTTCAGACAAGTAGATTTGAGAGGAAATTACTAGAAGAAAAATAGGCATATCACATAATAGTAAATCATTATTCAAGAGTAAATCATTATTCAAAATATATGGCAAGGAATCTGAAAGAACTGATAGAATAAGTAGACAAAACCACCATTAAAAATAGTTGGAGTGCTCAGCATCCTTATCTCAGTAGTTGACACAATAACTAGACAAAATTAGGAAATATGTAGAAAGATTGTTTTGTAATCAATTGATAGGCTCTAATTAAAATTTATAGGAAACTGTACCAAATAACAGCACAATATAAATTTTTCCAGTACACATACTACAGACTCAAATCAGGGCCATTATACCCTGAAGAATTTAAATAATTAAAATTATACAAGGGATATATACTGCCCATAACATATTTAGACTAGGAATAAACATTAAAATAAAACTGGGAAAATGTAAATATTTAAAAATTAAACAAAAGAATTTCATTTGGTCATGGGAATATTCAAGAGTAAGTTTCAAAAGAAATTAAAACATTTTAAACTGAATAAGGTGAAAATGCAATGCATGAAAAGTTGTTATGCAGCTGTGCTTACAGGGAAATCTGTAGCATCACAGACTTAATTTTTTAAAAGAGTATAAAATTTAAACCAATAATCAAAATGTAAGAAATTCAAGAATAAATTAAAGCCAAAGTGAATTTCAGAAAGAAGAAAATATTAAAAAGCAGAAATTATAAAAGGAAGTTGGGAATCTTACCTCTTGGAATTTTTGGAATAGACTGAGAAGGATAGGGGTTAGCTGTTCCTTAAATGCTTTGTAAAATTCTCCTGTGAAACCATCTGTTCCAGGGCTTTTGTGTGACAGGAGTTTTTTGATCACTGTTTCATTACTAGCTGTTATTGGCCTGTTCAGATTTTCTGCTTCTTTATTCAGTTCTGGGAGATAATATTTTCACAGAAATTTGTCCATTTAATCCAAGTTTTCAAATTTCTTGGCATATAATTATTCATAGCAATTTGTGACAATCCTTTGTATCTCTGTGGTATCAGTTGTAATCTCTCCTCTTTCATTTCTGATTGTGTTTATTTGGGTCCTCTCTCTTTTTTTCTTCATGAGTCTGCTGAAATGCTTGTAGATGTTGCTTATCTTTTTAAAGAACCAACTCTTGGACTTATCAATTCTTAGAATTGTGCTTTTAGTCTCTGTGTCATTTAATTCTGCTCTAATATTAGTTATTTCCTTCCTTCTACTTGCTCTGGGCTTTGGTTTTGTTGTTCCTCCAGTTCTTATAGATGTAGGGTTAGGTTGGCTATTTGAAATGTTTCTATCTTTTTTAAGTAGGCCTGTATCACTATGAACTTCCCTCTCAGGATTGTCTTTGCTTTGTCCCATAAGTTTTGGACTGTTATGTGTTCATTTTTATTTTTTTCCAGAAACTTTTTGATTTCTTCCTTGATCTCATTATTAACTCATCATCAAAATGAAAAGCTTCTGCATGGCTAAAGAAAATAGCAGCAAAGTGAAAAGGGAACCAACCATATGGCAAAATATATTTTCCAATGATACCTGGGACAAGGGTTGGATCTCCAAAATAGATCAAGAACTCACATGACTCCACTCCAGAAAGCAAACAACCCAATTAAAAAATGAGCAAAGGACCTGAACAGACACTTTTCCAAGGAGGACATTCAGAGGGCCCAGAGACATTTGAAAAGATGCTCAGTATTACTAGCCATCAGAGAGATGTGAATTAAAACCACAATGAGATACCATTTCACACTGGTGAGTATGGACTTCATAAACAAATCAACAAACAAGTGCTGGAGAGGTTGTGGAGAAAAAGGAACCCTAGTGCACTGTTGGTGGGAATGCAGACTGGCTTAGCCACTGTGGAAAACAGTATGGAATTTCCTCTGAAAATTAAAAATGGAATTGCATTTTGATCCAGCAATTCACTGCTGGGGTTATACCCTAAGAATCCTGAAACATCAATTCAAAAGAATATTCACCCCCAATGTTCATAGCAGCACAATTTATGATGGGAAAGTGCTAACAGCAACCCAAATGCCCATCAGTGCATGAGTGGATCAAAACCTGTGATACATTTACACAATGGAATACTATGCAGCAGAAAGAAAGGAGTTCCTACTCTATGTGACAGCATGGATGGAACTGGAGAATTATGCTAAGTGAAATAAGCCAGGTGGTGAAAGACAAATACTATTTAGTATCACCTATAAGTGGAACCTAATCAAGAAAAAAACAAGCAAACAAAATATAACCAGAGGTATTAAAATTAAGAACAAACTGACAGTAACTAGAAGAGAGGTGGGAGGAGATGATTGAAAGAAAAGGGGGAAGTGTTGTCTAGGAACATTTATAAAGGACACATGGACAAAACCAAAATGGTAGGATAGAGGGTGGGAGGTAGGGATGGCTGCTTTGAGGCAGAGTGGTGAGTGGAAAATGGAGACAATTGTACTTGAACAACAATTAAACAAGAGAGAGAAAAAAAAGGAAAAAGGTCTGCTCAAAATGCACCTCCTCAGGAAATTCTTCCCTTGTTTTCCTATCTGAAATAGACCTCCCCTCGCCTCTCTTTATACACTTATCCTACTTTAT
>PVKM010039964.1:0-13709 GCA_004027735.1 Carollia perspicillata | reverse complement strand
GGTCAGTAAGCTCTGTGCCATCTACACTCCCTGGTGCTCCCAGGTCTGCCAAACACTGCATTTTCCAGCCACATTCCCTCTCCGCCGACTGCCGATTCTGCCCCTCTTACTGGTCTGGTTGAATGGTTGTCAGACTTCCGTAGATCAATTTTCTGTGTTCTGGTTGTGTTATTGTTTATAAATATTTGTTGACCTTAATTTTGGTTGTGCGAGGAGGTACAGCATTTCCACCTATGTTTCTATCTTGGCCAGAAGTACATCATTACTTTCTTAATAGTAAGAACTAGAGGAAACTAAAGTGTCCATCAACAGTAAATTGCAGTATATTCATATAATGGAATTACAACATATCAGTTAAAAAAAATGTACCTCAGATGAGTATGTTGATATGAACAAAATCTTAAAATCATGTTGGACAAAAAAAAAGTCCAAGAAGAATGCATATATACTGTATAATTTAATCATATAAGGCTCAAAAACAGGAAACAGTAAAAAAAGTATATTAAAAAGAAAATACAAAAGTGGGAATATTTAAGTAATGGAATAACACCAAATTTAGGATACTGGATTTTCCTGGGGAGAGAGAAGTCATTGTCCTGAGGTCTGGAGAGATGTAAAGATGTCATTACATTTCTTGAGATAGAAGATTGGGACAGACATCCATTTATTATTACTTCTCTGTAAAATATGTACCTACATTATGCCTGTGTATGTGGAACACATTTTAATTTTTTAAATCCTCACTCAAAGATATGTTTACTAATGTTAGACGGCGGAGGGAGAGAGAGAGTAACAGTGATCAGTTGCCTCCTATATGTGCCCTAACCACACATCAAACCTGCAACCTAAGTATGTGCCCTGACTGGGAATGAGTCCCTGAAACCTTTTGGTGTATAGGTCAATGCTCTAACTAACTTAGCCACCTGGCTGGGGTTGCAGGACGGATTTTAGAATAAAATTTTTACTATAATTATTTAATATGGTTAAATCCTAATATTTTAAAAATCTGGGTGCTAGGTACACAAATGTCTATTACATGACTTCCTATATTTTTGAAATCTATAATTTAATTTTTTGGTTTATAAAAATTTACTGAAGAAAAATGAATCACCCTGACTGGTGTGGCTCAGTGGATTGACTGCCAGCCTGCAAACCCAAGGGTCGCTGGTTCAATTCCAAATTGGGGTTCAATTCCCTATCGGGGCACATACCTGGGTTGCAGTCTAGGTCCCCAGTAGTGGGTGCTCAAGAGGCAACCACACACTGGTGTTTTTCTCCCTCTGGTTCTCCCTCCCTTCCCCTCTCTAAAAGAAAAAATAAAATATTAACAAAATAAAATAAAATAAATAAATCATCCACTGACAACTTGCATCATTTATTCAGTGCTATATTAAACAGGGTATTGGAAGATATAACAGAGTAACTAATAGTATCAAGCCTTCTAACAATTTAAATGAAAATTACAAAATGTTTGAGACACTATTTTGGAATACAAAGGGTGGCTGACTTCTAATTTCCATTCTCTGTGGAACAAGAACAGGTCATTCTTTTATTGACATGCATAACACATCACATTTTCTGTTCTGCTGATGCTAAAAATTCAATACCAATTCTCCAGCCACGTCAGTTATAAGCATAAAGTATATCATGTAACCTTAGATTTCAAATGGTGGATGCTGCAAGAACAATTCTGATTCCTTTGATGCAACAAGTGAGCACCCATCTCCCTCCCCTTCAGCTGATTTCTTCAGCATGTTAGAGCAGAGAGAAATGGTTTGTCTTACAACCAAGTTAAAGTAAAGACACTGGCCTCATAACACACATGCTCCATTTTTAAAAAACATTCTGAATCGTGGGCAACTGTCTCTTGTAACTATCTTACAGTTTCTAAAAGTGGTTACTGTCCAAACCTGGGAGAACTTAAGTCTTCTCAGATGAGCATGTGAATGAATGGAGGAAGTAAACAAAAATAAAATTAAAAAAGATGAGGTCTAGTCCTAACTGGTGTAGCTCACTTGATCGAGAGTGGGCCTGCAAACCAAAGGGTTGCTGGTTCAATTCCCAGTCAGGGCACACGGGTGGGTTTTGGGCCAGGTCCCCAGTAGGAGGCACATGAGAGGCAACCACACATTGATGTTTCTTCTCCTGTCTTTGTCTCTTACTTCCCCTCTCTCCAAAAATAAATAAATAAAACTTTTTTTTAAAAAAGATGAGGTCTGACAGGGGAGGAGCTGAATAAGAAAATCAAAAAAGGAACAGTAACTTAAAGTTTACTACAGCTATAATGCAAGTTATTCTGACTTTAAGGTAGTCACATGACATGCTTCTTTCTGGGTCCATTCCTGAGATATTCTGTTATACTTATCTGTTTTGTAGATCTGTGCATCTCTGGCACTAGGGGGTCATCAGGGTTTGGATCACATAGCAGTGAACAAATGGATAAAAGAACCTCAGAAATAGTTAAAGCAGGAGACCACCATGATTTTAGAATATCGAGACAAATGGCACCACTACTGTTAACATCTGGATGATAAATTCTTGTTGTAAATGCAACCATAGGTGGTCTGGAACAGTAGTCTGTAAGAAAATGAATTGGCAACAGAATACAGCATCTTGACATGGGTTGTCATTAAGTCCCAGAATTGTGGCTAGCCAATGAAACATATCATCCACAACTGGACCTGCAGAACATTTTGCGGGAAAGTGATGGGCCAAATCACTAAGTCCCTTATCAGTCCATTTTAGCATCATAGCCTGTGGTTTGTGCCTGACTCCTCCTCACTATCTCGGTGTGTGCTTAAAGGTCCAGCTAAAACTCTTGATTAGCCTGGCAGCGGGGAAGGATTGTCTCTTCATCTCATACCAACTCTGCTAGACACAGGCACCTTCTTACTGAACAGGTCTAAGGCTGGACTGGGAGGGCAGGGGCCAGAGGTGGGTAATGGGCTGGAGGAAAGGGCAGATGGCCAGGAGAAACTCTTCGACTCAGAGAAGCATTGAGAACCATAATTTTTAAAAAATTAAGTAAAGCAGTACAAAACTGTATTTTGAAATTTAAAGACATGATATTACAAATCTTTAGTAGTACTAAATCAAAACAAATAGTAGGCTATTTTAAAATTAGAAAATTTTACTTCGCCTCCTAATGTAATGCAATGGAAAATACACAACCCTTCTATACAATATTCATGTCAAAAAAATTTAACTTTAGTCAAGAAATAAAAAAATACAAAGAGCGAATTGTGGGGTAACCTATTAAAAAAAAACTAGAGATATCATTAAAGACCACAATGATGGGTGAGGGAATAGGGATGAGAACGGTGGTGTGGTGCAAATAGTGGCTTATTCTAAAATAAAGAAAACTAAAGAAATAATGACAACCAAATGTAACAGATAGTCCTAGATTGTTTCCTGGATTAAAAATCAGAATAGCCACCTGACTGGGATGGTTCAGTGGACTGAGAGCTGGCCTGCAAATCGAATCGAATCAAACTGGAGAGCATCACCAGTTTGATTCGATTCCCAGTCAGGTCAGATGCCTGGGTTGTGGGCCAGGTCCCCAGTTGGGGGCATGCAAGAGGCAACCACACCTGGATGTTTCTCTCCTTCCTTTCCCTCCCCTTCCCCTGTCTAAAAATAAATAAAATATTTAAAAAAATCAAAATAGCTATAAAGTATGCTTTTGGGGAAAATAAAGGAAATATTAATAAGGACAGTATATTACATAATACTATATTAATATTGTATTTCTTGGATATGATAATGTAGCTATTACTAGAAACACCCTTGTTCTTAGAATACATTCATTAAAATATTTAGGGGTGAGTGTCAAGATGCTTGTAGCTTACCTCAAATGGCTCAGAAAAAGTGTGTGTTTTTATAAACAAGAGAAAAAGAGAAAGAAAATGGGGCAAAATGTTAGCAAGTGAATATAGTTAAAATGGGTATTTATATCTGTTCAAATTTTATTATAATTTAAAAGTTTTTACAGTAAGATGTTGGGGGAAAATATGTAATTTAACAATTATGAGTTATGATTTTACTCATACATTTTAGTAAAGCATGTTTGTATGACTAATATTAAAACCAAACATTGACAGATCTATAAAGAAGTCCCAAAGATTATTTCCCCCATCAGCATTTTTTAAAACTTTTTTCCTAGAAATTGTATAACTGTAAGCTGTTTAAGGGGATGAAAATTACATTTTGCCTAAGAGGTCAAAGATTATAGCTATGCCTCAGAAACTATATCAATCAACCTGAAAGTATATGATCTTCACAAAATTTTTTGGTAAGTCAATTTACTATATATCATTTACAAAGATTTTATTTGACACTGCTGAAATAATATAACCATACTGATACATTAGGGAGGCACAAGATAGTCAGGAATGAGAAAACTCCAAAGGCACCCCAGGTCTAGGACAAAGGACATCAATACAGAACAGATACCCTGTTCTAAGACTGGCTGTTAAACTTCCTGGAAAAGTGCTGAATCATGATGAATCATGACTGCACCTGTGAAGAAGATACTTCTAGTGACCAACTGCTGTATGACCCCTGCTTCATTATAATAGCATTACAATAAATTATCATTGCAGTTACCCCTGCCTGAGTGGTCAATCAAGCAAAATCATGAGAGATCATGTGTGATAAAAGCCCACCAAAACTAACCAGGAAATATCCACACTATAAGAGTAGAATCCCTCTGGCTGCTGAGGGCCAATCTTGGCTCAAGCTGGTCTACTCCCATATTCTGTGGAGTATACTATTGCTTAATAAATCGGCCCTCTCTCTCTCTGCCCAAAATTCTGTGTGTTAGGTTCAATTCTTTGTTCACAATCATCAAGAACCTGATGACATATGCCTGTGACAGTTTTTGTAGAGCCAGCCGGAAGATGACACCAAAGTGGTAAGCCCCTTTTCCTGCCCTGGCACTTGGGGATTTCCTTTTTCACTGCCATCTCTTGACTGTGTGTTTCTATTCTGCTTTGATTAGTCTGATATCCTCTAACAGAAAATCAACTGCTAAATTGTGAGCATGGATTGGGCAGTTAAAAGCCATAAGGGTGCCCACTGCTTAAGACTTCCATGAGAGGACAACCTGGTTGCAGATTGAGGTTAGCATTCAGTCCACACAAGTTTCAAGAAAATGTCCAGCCCTGACTGGTGTGGCTCAGTGGATTTAAGCATGGGCCTGCAAACCAAAAGGTCACTGCTTCAATTCCCAGTCAGGGCACATGCTGCCTGGGTTGCAGGCCAGGTCCCCAACTGGAGGTGTACAAGAGGCAGCTGAATGATGTTTCTTTCCCTTTCTCTTCCCCTCTCTCTAAAAATAAATAAAACCTTTAAATATAATTAGAAAAAGAAAATGTCTGCACACCTGTCAAGCACACTGAATAAACCACCAGACAACACCCCACCCCTTGGCCACTTCCTCATGGGCGAAGTCTAACCTGAACAGGATATCAGTACCTCCTTGCCTGCACTATGACTTCCGTCTGCTTGTCAGGCCTACAGACAGTCTTTTATGTTTGTCCTCCCCAGCTGACTTCTGGCCTTTATACCTGCATCTGTACCCTGCTTGCCTATTGTGTAGGAAGGGTTCCTGCTGTACTTGTACCCGGAGTATCTATTTCAGTGACACTAATAGTCTCATTGCTAAGTATAGCTGCAGGAATGAGTCACTCCCATATTTCGCATGTACAAGTATATACTACCATTGCCAGCAGCAACACTGGTCAGATCCACTTAATAGGTGCCCACTGGTCATTTGTTACCAGAAATGACCACGTGGGGCCACTCTTACCCAACTAGTTGATTAAAATACTTATTTCTGTGTGTTACAAAAGTAAAGTCAAGCGAGTAATGAAAACAGCATTTTTAAAATGCCCCATCCTGGATTCTCTGTCCTAGAATTTAGTAAACAATTCAAATATAGGTTGTTTCAACACTTCTTCTGGATACTATGAGGTCTCTGTCTTATAACCATGTCTCTCTAGTTCAGCTTGTAACTGATTAGAGAAGTTATCCTCTACACTGTCATCATCCCAATTATCCTCCCAGATATGTGCATCTTCATCTAAACCAGTCCCGTCTTCTGCAGAGAACTCCTCAAACTCATCGTTCTCCTCCAGAAGACTCAAGTCTACTGGCTGCTTCTTCTCTGACATTGCAACCAAATGCGCCCCAAACCTCTCAGTCCAGTGGGAGAATTGGGGCCAGTCACTCTCACCCCAGCCACTATCACCACTGCCACTGAACTAGTTGAATTTGAAGTTCTAAAGTGGTTTACTTGCCTCTATAGGGGTATTTTAACTTCCCTTCTCAGGCCATCGTCTCATTTATGAGATCCACCATCAGTGAGAAGAGGGAACCTCCTTTAGACACTTCAAGGTCCCTTCTGGGGAAATTTCAGACTCAGGTACCATTTTTCAAAGCTCTGGAAAAATCAGAATATCCAAGAGTCCTCTTTGTGATTTGGAAAATGGTCATTTTATTATAAGGTCATCTCAGAGACCTTCTTGGTGTTTACAGGGACAGAAACTATTTTGCTAGTAAGATACCCCCCTTTCCCCCAGACCCAAAGGCTTACAGGAAAATAAAGGTTTCTGTAGATGGAGAATACGGGAATGGAAACATACTCGGGCCACCTGGGTAGAGGAGTGGGTCTGGGGTCTTTAGAATTATACGCAACTGCTTAAGGATGCTGGAATGGTTCCTTCCCTATAGGTGTTCACAGCCTAGACACACATTAGGACCATGGACTATGCTGATAATGTTCAGAGAATTCAGAGTTTCCAAATAGAGCACAGGAACGGGCAATTCAGCTCTCAAGCCTTTTAGATTACTGTCAGCAGACTCTCATTAGGACCTCTGGTAGGACAGCTGGCAGGATGGTGGAATCCCAGGGGATGCCCTATGGCCCACTAGAGAAAGCTCCCAGGGCAAGCAAAGAGGGACACCTCTAGATTACAAGGGAGTATCTTCCTGTCTTCCTTAGGACTGCCACAGTAGAGATGGGAAAAACACTGTCCATCCCTCCAAAATTGCTGCTGGGTTGCCTTCGTAGAAACTGGGATAAATTTGACCCTAAAAATGTTTAAATGAAGAGATTAGCTTTCTTTTGTAACATTGCATGGCCCCAATATAAATTAGGCACGGACAGGTATGACCTGAGAACAGTACAAACAAGATTGAAAAATGTAGCTCAGGTTTTACGAACAATTAGCCTTACTAATACAAGGTGGTCTTCTACAACAAAGATAGTCATTAGCTCCTAAGAAGTTTTCAGAAGAGGAAATACTTAGGAATGCAAAAAATCCAAATAAATTTGAATTTTAAATCTTAGTGGCTAAAAGAATCATGAAAGTTACATATTTTAATTCTCCTGTTATATTTTCACTTATTCTAATTTAATAAAGGAGACAAGTCAGTCTGAAAATGGAAAACAATAAAAACCTGAAAAAAATTTGCTAACTAGGTATCAAAGGATGTATCGAACATTTTCACCACTGACAAATTTTAAAAAGATATTTAAAATTAGTATGATCAAAATTTTATATATGGTAATTTGTGTGTAAGTTTCAAAGCACTTCTACATTTATAATTTGAAACTCACAACAGTTAGGTTGTCACAAACTGCTTTGCAGAGACAGTCACAAAAACCTTGGTAAAAGTCACCTGACTCCAGTCCACAGCCTTAAATTATTATTTCTATTTCAATATGTACTAGGTAAGCATTATCTTCATTTGACCAGAGAGGAAAACAGGTTCAGAAGTAAATAACTTTAATGCTAACACACATCACCTCCAATTCCAAGTCTTCCCACTTGACCACTACTGCAATCCTTACATTTATCAAAATAAAAAAAGTATAATGTTATATAATAACTAAAAACCAACTGTGGTAGTAGAATAATGGTCCCCTTATAGATATCCAAGACCTAATCCCTGGAACACATGAATATGTTACCTTGCATGGGAAAAGGGACTTTGCAGATGTCATTAAGGTTATAATGCATTTTTAAATGGGGAAATTATCCTACTGGGCTGAATCTAATCACAGGATTCCTTAAAAGCAGAGAAACTCTCCCTAACTGTGGTTAGAGAAATAAAGAGATGACAAAGGGTCAGAGAGATGAGACCTTGTTGGCTTTGAAGATGAGGAGGAAGGTGGTTATGAGCTGAGAGGACTGCGGTTGCCCTCTAGAAGCCAGGCAAGGCAAAGAATCAAATTCTCCCCTAAAGCCTCCAGAAAAGGAATACCACCCGGCAGTTACCTGGTGAATCCGGTGTTCAAAAAGGCTGCAAGATTATAAAATTTGTACTGGCACAAAATTATCGCACAGCAACAACTGGAAACGAATACACCAATCATACTATATAACTGACTGCTAGAGACTGAATATTTGTGTACCTCCAAAATTTATGTTAAACCCTAAGGCCCAACGTGATGCTCTGTAGGTGGAACTTTTGGGAGGATATTGATTAGGTCACGAGGGTAGAACTCTCATGAGTGGGTTTGGAGCTCTTAGAAAAGAGATGCCAGTGAACTCCCTTGCTCCTTTCTATACCCTGTGAGGATGCAGAGAAAAGATGGCTGTCTATGAACCAGGAAGTGAGCTGCCACCAGATACCTAATCTGCCAGCACCCTGATCATAAACTTTCCAGACTCCAAACTGTAAGGAATAAATTTATGTCATTTATAAGCCACCTAGTTTATAATATTTTTTAATGGCAACCTGAACGGACTAAGAAAACTGACTATTTTATATTTTAAATTAACTGAAAACTTTCTTATAACAAAAACCACCTGTGAGTGAGCAAATGTATATCAGGAATTTTGCTCCCTGTATAGATGAAATAAAAATACAGGTACCGATTACTATAAACTGATTTTGTTGCTAATGACATGCTGATCAAACACTATATACCTTTTTTTAAAAAAAGATTTTATTTACTTTCTTTATCTTTAGAGGCGAAAGGGAAGGAGAGAGGGAGAGAAATATCAATGTATGGTTGCCTCTCGTACATCCCCTGCTGAGAACTGGCCTGTAACCCAGGCATGTGCCCAAGCTGGGAATTGAACCGCAATCCTTCGGTTCGCAGGCCCACACTCAATCCACTGAGCTACACCATCCAGGGCAAACACTATATACCTTTTAACTCTTCTTCCTCCTTTCCCAGCAAGTCAAATGTAAATACAAAATTCTGAAATTCCAAAACACAGATCCAACTAACTTTCTTTTGCCTCATTCACACCATCATGTGTGTACAGATGCATAAGTTAGGAGGATGATAAAAAGCCACAAGGTTATTGGAGAAAAGACTGAAGTGATGACCAAAAAAGAATGAGATCAATTACACAGAATTAACAGAAGAGTTTTCAGAAAGAAGGCAGTGGGCTATTGAACAGGATTTGAAGTACTGAATACAGTTCAAAGACTATATCTGCCAAGGAACTGTGTCAGATACAGCAGTGAATGTTAGTCCTTAACTTGATGCTACTATTATCCTATTTCACAGATGGGGAAACTAAATACAGACCATTATAAAACTCAGCAAGGAGGGGGGGTGGGGAAAAAATTTAGCAAGGCCATACAAAGCTAATAAGTGGCAACTACCGAATTCAAATGCAGGGAGTTGCACTTCAAAGCTAACCAGTAAATCATGTTGCTTAGAAAGATTAAGTTATACAACCAATAAGCAACAAACAATTCAAACTTGGGACTTACCCAACTACTGGTCAATAGTTTTTCTGACTTATGTGAAAACCTACATAATCCTTCACACATTTCTAGCTTGACATCAAAAATCTTTCACAACGGTAAAAGACAAATACCATATGATCTCACCTTTAACAGGAACCTAAGCAACAAAACAAATAAGCGGGCAAAATATAACCAAAGACATTGAAATAGAAAACAGGATGACAGTAACCAGAGGGGAGAGGGGAGGGAATTTCAGGGGGAAAAGGGAAGGGATAACAGGAACAAGTATAAAGGACACATGGACAAAAACTAAGGGGGGTGGATATGGGAGGGAGGTGGGGAGCACTGGGGGGGTGGACTGGGACAGGAGTAAAAGACAGAAAACTGTACTTGAATAACAATTAAAATAAAATTTAAAAAAATAAAGTAAGGAGTGGAAAAGGAACGATCACTACAGACCTTACAATTATATAATAATTTTAAAAAATCTTTCACAAGTCACATAACTGCAAAGAATATTGGTATATTGTAAATACCAACATTTTAAATAAGTATAACATGACCCAAATCTATTCAAGAGAATTCAAATACCATTAAGATCTGACATCCACCATGATCCATTTTAAGGCAATTTTGTATGTTTTTTTCTCTTTGAGCTCATCTTTTCATTCCATTTGCCCTATATGTACTAAATTTTATGTCTGAAAGCCTATTATTAATCAGTTTAAGTGGAAATCTTTTTTTTTTATTTTTTTTATTTTTTTTTTATTTATTTATTTTTAGAGAGAGGGGAAGGGAAGGAGAAAGAGTGGGAAAGAAACATCAATGTGTGGTTGCCTCATGTATCCCCTACTGGGGACCTGGCCTGCAACCCAGGCATATGCCCTGACTGGGAATTGAACCAGCGACCCTTTGCTTCACAGGCCCATGCTCAATCCACTGAGCTACACCAGCCAGGGCCTAAGTGGAAATCTTTTTAAAACTACCTCTGACCATAAATAAACTTCTAAGTGTTTAAAAATTTATTTGGGATTCAATTATCATTAACATACACAATTCATTTAAATGACAGACATACTAAAGATTTGATAAGTAATTAACCTAAATTAGAGGTAAAATTTTTACTGGAACTGTATTTGTTAATAAGATGGAATAGGCTTTTTTCCAATTAGTTCATTCATCTGTTTGAGTAAGTATTGCTAAAATGAGATGATTCAACATAGCCCCCACTTTTCTAATTTTTTTAAAGACAGCACTGAGAAATTTTGTTCACATAAACAGGTAAATGGGAACAAAAGTGATTTCGACAGTAGAGTTACATAATTTTAAAAATTCCCTCTGAGTTATTTGTTGAATACTCCCATAGTGATTTACCATCCAGAATATTATTAATGATTTAGCAGCTAACAAACCAATTACATGTGAATAATGGAATTGAAAAATCCTTCAATTTTGTTAGAAGTAAAAACAAAACTGGAAACCATTAACAGATGTGTTGCCCAAAGATTAAACTACTTATTTTCTGAATACTAACACCAAGACTTGGAATTGCCACTTTTGAAGTCCCTGAGTTGTTGTTAATTTTTGGAGAAATAATTCACATACCATAGAACTCATTTTTAAGTGTAAAAATCAGTGGTTATCGGCATATTCACAAATTTGTGCAACCACCACCATATCTAATTCCAGAACATTTTTACCACCCTTTAAAAAAACCTAGTAACAAGCATTAGCAAACATGCCCAACTCCCCCCTCCACCTAACTAAAATACTTTATGAATTTGCTTATTCTGGGCATTTCTTATAAATGAGATCATACAATATGTGGTCTTCTGTGACTAGCTTCTTTAACTTAGCATAATGTTTTCAAAGTTAATTCATGTTGTAGCATGAGTCAGCATTTCTTTTCTTTTCATAGGTGAATATTCCATTGTATAGGTAGATCACATTTTATCTCTTTATCAGTTGGTGGTAATTTGGGTTGTTTCCACTTCTTGGCTGTTATGAATAATGTGGCTGTGACCTTTCATGTACAAGTTTTCTATTAACATGTTTTTAATACCCTTGGGTATACATCTAGGAGTGGAACTGCTGGATAACACAGTAACTCTAGGTCTAACTTTCTGAGGTACTGCTAGTCTATTTTTCAAAGCAACTACATCATTTTACATTCCCACAAGCAACGTATGAGGTCCTCATTTCTCCACATCCTTACCAACAAACACTTGTTACCTGTATTTTTTTATTACAACCACCCTAGTGAGTGTGAAGTGGCATCTTATGTGGTTTTAACTTGTACTTTTCTGATCATTAATGATATTGACCATTTATCTTTTAATATGTTATTGACCACTTGTACATCTTCTTTGGACAAACATCTCTTCAGATCCTTTGTATGCTTTTAAATTCATGGGCTTTTTTTCCCTGTTACTTACTCTTTTATACAACTATATATATTTATTTATACAGTTAGTGTTCTTAATGTATTCTGGACATGAGTCACTTATCAACCATATGATTTGCAAATATCTTCACTCATTTTGTTACTTATCTTTTCATTCCCTTGATATCGTCTTTTTGAGTAAGGTGACATGATGGACATGATGGACATGATGGACATGGGTTTTTAATTTTGATGAAGTCAAATTTATCTTTTTCCTTTGATTGCTTACCCTTCTGATGTCATACCTAAGACTCCCAAAACTCACATCTGTTTTCTTCTAAGAAGGGTTTCACAGTTTTAGCTTTTACATTTAGATCTTTGATTAGTTTTAAGTTAACTTGTACATATGGTATGAAGCAGGAGTCCAACTTCATTCTTTTTCAACTGTATATCCAAATTGTCCCAGCACCATTGTCTTGGTCCCTTGGAATTGTCTTGGTACCCTAGTCTCCTGAGGTATTTCCACCACAGGGAAAATGCATCATAGTAAGAGTAGGAACAAGGAGAGAGTTATGCCATTCTTTCAAGACTGGTTCAAAGTAAGTTCAATTTTAATAAAAAGCAGGTATGGAAGTTTAAGGTCTGAAATTAATTCATTTAAAACTATCCATGTGTATCTCCAGGAGTTTGTGTCTCCTCTTGAGGCCCAAGACTAATGTTTGAATACTACTCTGGACTACTGCCTCCTAAACTCTGGTAGTGAAGGGGAAGTACCATTTGTAAAGTTCTTTGTATTTCAACTGTGTGAATAATAAAATGAGACAAGACTTAGGATGAAGCTAGTAATAAGAGAAAACCTACAAATATTTCACCCTACACCACTCACCAAATAGAAACAATCATTTCCATTCCCAATTTTATTTTTTAATTATTTTTTAAATATATTTTATTGATTATGCCATTACAGTTCTCCCATTTCCCCTCTTCATTCCCCTCCACCCTGCACACCCCTTCCCACCCACACTCTCCCCCTTTAGTTCATGTCCATGTGTCATAAGTTCTTTAGCTTCTATATTTCCCACACTACTCTTGCCCTCTCCCTGTCTATCTTCTGCCTCCCTCCTCCTCCCACTCCCCTGTTGCTAACCTTCCATGTGATCTCCGTTTCTGTGGCTCTGCTCCTGTTTTAGGTGACCGCTTAGTCTGCTTTTGTTTTTGGTGTGGATGTTAATAACTGTTGAGTCTGCAGTCCTTTCTCTGTTCCTGTTTTTTATCTTCTTTTTCTAAGATAAGTGCCTTTAACATTTCATATAATAAGGGCTTGGTGATGATGAACTCCTTGAACTTGACCTTACCTGAGAAGCACTTTATCTGCCCTTCTATTCTAAATGAAAGCTTTGCTGGATAGAGCAATCTTGGATGTAGGTCCTTGCCTTTCATGACTTGGAATACTTCTTTCCAGCTCCTTCTTGCCTGTACGGTCTCTTTGGAGAAATCAGCTGACAGTCTGATGGGAACTCCTTTGTGGGTAACTGTCCCCTTATCTCTTGCTGCTTCTGGAATTCTCTCCTTCATTTTAATCTTTGCTAATGTAATTCTGGTGTGCCTTGGT
>PVKM010039963.1:0-13602 GCA_004027735.1 Carollia perspicillata | reverse complement strand
TTCTATATAAATCTCTTAAGTTATTGTGTTCTAATGTGTCACTTAAAACCACTGTTTCCTAGTTGATTTTCTGCCTGGATGATCTATCCTTTGATATAAGCAAGGTGTTAAAAACCACTACCATTATTGTAAGACTGTCAGTCTCTCCCTTTAAGTCTCTTATTAGTTATTTTATGTAGTTTGCTGTACCTATGTCTGGCATATAGATGTATCAAAGTGTTGTATCCTCCTATTTGATTGCTCTTTTTATTGTTTCTTGTTACAGTCTTTGTATTAAAGTATATTTTGGTTAATGAAAATATTGCTACCATACTTTCTTCTCATTTCCATTTGTATAAACTATCTCTTTCATCCATTTATGATAAAACAACCTCTCGACAAAGTGAGCATAAGAGAATATACCTCAATATAACAAAGTCCATACATGACAAACCCATAGCTAACATCATATGCAACTAGGGAAAGCTAAAAGCATTTTCCTTAAGATCAGGAACAAGGCAAGAATGTCCACTGCTTTTATTCAATGTAGTATTGGAAATCTTAACCATAGCAATCAGACAAGAAGAAGAAAGAAAGGCATTCAAATTGGAAAAAAAAAGAAGTAAAACTCATTATTTGCAATGATATAATATTATATAGAGAGAACCCTAAAGATTCCACCCAAAAACTTTTAGAACTGATAAATGAATTCAGTAAAGTAACAAGGTACAAAATAAACATTTGGAAATCAATTACATTATTATATACCAATAATGAACTTTCAGAAAGAAAAATTAAGAAAACAGTCCCAGTTATAATTGCATCAAAAAACCTACAAGTAACTGTGAACTAGTAACTGTGACCTATGAACCAAAGGGTCAGTGGTTCAATTTCCAGTCTAGGGCACAGGCCTGGGTTGCAGGCCAGGTCCCCAGTAGGGGGTTCATGATAGGCAACCACACATTGATGTTTATCTCCTTCTCTTTCTCCTTCCCTTCCCCTCTGTCTAAAAATAAATAAATAAAATCTAAAAAAAAGACATCATAATTAAAATGCAAAAGGTTAAAGACAGAGAATCTTAAAAGCAGCAAGAGAAAAACAATTAGTTACCTACAAGTGAGCTCCCATAAGACTGTGAGCTCTCAACAGAAACTTTGCAGGCCAGAAGGAATTGGCAAGAAATATTTAAATTATGAAAAGCAGGCCTACAACCGAGATTACTCTATTGAGCAAAGCTATCATTTAGAATTGAAGGGCAGATAAAGAGCTTCCCAGACATGAAAAATCTAAAGGAGTTCATCACCACCAAACCAATATTATATAAAATGTGAAAGGTTCAGAAGAAATAAATCAAAAATATGAACAATAAAATGGCAATAAATACATATCTATCAACAATTGAATCTATAAAAACAAAATAAAGAAGCAGAACAGAAACAGACTCATAGGCGCAGAGAATGTTTTGATAGTTGCCAGAAGGGAGGGGTTTGGGGAGATGAGTAAAAAAGGTGAAGGAATTAAGAAGTACAAATTGATTGTTACAAAATAGTCATGGAAGTGTAAAGTATAGCTTAGGGAATATAGACAGTAATATTCTATTAACTAAATATGGTGTCAGATGGGTACAAGATTTATTGGGATGATCATTTAGTAAGTTACATAATATCGAATCACTGAGGTGTACACCTGAAACTAATAACGTATGTCAACTGTAATTAAAAAGTAAAAATGATTTAAAATTTAAAAAAAGATTTTAACCTTAAGTTCTTGCTTTATTTTATTTTCCATACAGTCAAATAACATAATGAGCCAAAGCAAATCAGCGTTTGAATTTCTTTATTTTAATTCACCAATGGCTCAATTCATTAAGGAATCTGTCTTAATGAATTCCAAGACAGATTCTTTAATGAAGGAATTCCTCAATGAAGGACAGTGTCTTAAGGAATCCGTCTTAAGATACTTAATTCCAAGTGTCTTAGCCATGACCACTAGAAACTCACCTTTAGAAAAACCCATCCAAAAACAACCTCTGCCAGTTTATTGCCTATAAAAAAAATAATATGAATGCTTAGGAAAAAAGTCCCCTGGAACTTGAAAAAATGAGAGAAATTTGTTACCTTCACAAAATAATGAACAACATTGTCATCAGTTTTTCAAAATTCCATCCAAGTCATTGAGTAATAAGTTTTTTAAGAGCATTTTTACTTGCTAAGAGGAAGCTGATTCATGGTTTCACAGAGAACTTTGTGCCAAGGTGAGGGAGGGCAGTGCTTTCATTTCTCTACCTCAGTACCACAGTTTGGAAAATCAGCCTAATCTTCCTAAAAGGTTCATATTAGCAGAAGGATCACAAGGTCATGTTTGCCCATCTACATCCTGCTAACACTACATCCTGCTGCCAACAATAGCCAAGGAGAGAATTCCTCAGAGGGAAGGTTGATGTGCAGTTTATAACATTTTTTGTTAACAATGAGATGAAACACTCAAGTGAAAATATTTTTTCTATCATTTCTTCACCACATGAGAAAATGTAAGAGATTAAGTTTAATATTGAAGGATAAAAGAATATTACAGAAATTTTCTTCTTTTCTTCAACTTCAAAATCTAACTGGGTCACCAAATGTTAGAACCGGGTAACTTTGGTTAGGTCAGCCTTTGCCATTGTCTTGATTTAAAGTCCAGGTAAGTAAACTGTTGAGCTCATATACAATATGGTAAAACATGATAATTACATTTAAATTTATCTCTATAACTGATTAATATAGCAAGTCATAAGAGGAGAAAGATAGATATAGTACAGTAGTCATTTGATTGCTTTTAACTGCCATAACGCTTCCCTCTAAAGTAGATCGTATGTATTTCTCACATGTGGAGGAGGGGAAGCCTTTTCTGCCTTTTTCTGTGGCTGTGAGGTGTCTGTCACTGGGCTTGGCTGAGGGAATATTCCGAAGCATTTAACTGTGGCTGCCCATGACTCACAAAGCACAGGAACCAAACAATCACAATCTATAATGCTTTGTACAGATTTGCCCATAGTTTTATACCATTACATATTTTAAAATACCTTTATACTGATTATTCAAAGAGTGTACCAAAATTTTGAAATTTATTCACTGATTGGTCACTGGCCTTTATCCTTGAAAATTGGGCTAACTAACTTTCACATTGGCTTCCTGTACAGAATTATGGAGATCAGAGGCAACTCTTTAACTGGTGGTTGATGGTCCCTCGCCAAAGAAAATGATCTGAAGGGCTGAACAAACAAATGGCATCAATACCTCTCAACTTTGACAGGAACAGGAAATGACTGAGCACCTTACATGTTCTCTAAAGACAGAGCCAGAAACTTGACTTTGTCTGTATCCCACCTTTTCCCTCATTGTTCCAAAAGAAAAGCCTGTGAGAATGGGAGGGAAAAATTAGGACAAGATCAGAGATAATTAAAAGGCTGGAGTTAATTAAAAAAATGAACTTGTGAGAGAATAAGAAAAGTACTGGTACACTAAGAGCAGAGTAGCCATATGTATTGATGAATATAAATGGAAAAGAGAGAGAAAAATCATATGTAAGAATGGCATAACAAAAAAGTGAGTTTTATTAATATTAATAATAACAATAGTTAAATTAGTTTACTCTGCTAAATGCTACCCAGGCAGTCACTTTTCATCTTCATGACAACTCAGAGAGATGGGTACTACTATTGGCTCCCTTTTATAAGTGAGGAAATACAGACATACAGAGGTAAAGTGATTTATCCGTACAGCTGGAGCTAGTGTAGCTGGGATTCAAACCAAGTTGTCTGAATTCTAAGCCCACACTTTTCATCACAACACCATATTGCTTTAGAGTCTCACATTTTTTTACTAACAAGCTATTTGACAATACCCATCTGCCTCAATTTTATTCAATAAATGCAGAGTAATACATTCTTTGTGTTTGTTCATGAGCCTGAACGAGGTAGAGCACTATCCTGAAAGGCATTGTACACAGGGGTTAAGGTAGATCTAAAGTCAGAATGACAGTGTCCAGTTCCCAGGTCTGGCCTGCTCCTTGCTC
The DNA here is from genome assembly GCA_004027735.1 of Carollia perspicillata. Lineage (NCBI taxonomy): Eukaryota > Metazoa > Chordata > Mammalia > Chiroptera > Phyllostomidae > Carollia > Carollia perspicillata. The sequence goes on along the minus strand of PVKM010039963.1, from coordinate 9,567 downwards.
TCTGTGTGACTACGGGCAAGTTACATAACCTCTGCGTCTCATCTTCCTCTATAGTAAAATAAGGCTATCGATAATTTCTATGCCATGGGTTTAGTATGAGAAAGAAGGAATTGAGTTGTTACTGGTAAAGTGGTTAAAACAGTGGCTGGCACATGATAAGTACCAAAATGTTTGGGTTAGGTAAATTTTAAGAATCTGAATAGGGTAAGGCAAAAAGTATGAATGGAACTTCAGTATGAATTGACTACTTGCTGCTCAATAATCAATATTGATTTCATATAGTCCATATTTGTCCTCTGCTAATTTTTTAATCAGAAATTTGATCCGAAAAGCCAACTTTATATTTTAAAAAAACTTCTGTAAAGGATCTCAAATATGGTCATCAGCACCCAGCGCTTTTCCCCGTTTCAACAGCACTTTCTTCTCCGTTGCTGGGGCTGGCTCTACCCATGTCGTGTTTTCCATTACCTGCAGGTCTCCTTCATTGTTCTCCAGTTAAAAATCCCAGTGCAAAAATATTCTTAGCACTTATAAGTACAACCTAGTCCCAGAACTGACTCTCATTGGCCTGAATTGAGTCACTTGGTGACCCTGGAACCAAACACAGTGGGCACGAAATAGAATGTGCTGATTGGCGAGGCCTGAGTCACTCAGCCAAGGAGAGGTAGGCTCAGCCTCACCCAAACCACCTAAATGGAGAGTGTGAGAAGGATTATATCTTAAGGAAAATAAAGGTGCCATTATGAGAAGACAGGGTAACTGATGCTAGAGAGGTAAGACAATAAACCTCTACCATAATGACCAGTAATAATTTTTGTGCCACAAAAAAAAAATTCGCATTGAGGAATAGAAAACTTGTTTACATATCTTGAAAAATAATAACAAACACTTATGCCCAATGTTAAGAAACTCGCATATGTTTGTTCTTACCGAGTTCTCCCCCTACTGAAAGGACAGATGCCTTTCATAAACAGAAATTTTTTTAAATTATTTTCACTTTCTAATTTTGCTAACCATTTGCAAATCTTATCTGGAAACTCCATTAGCTTTATTCCTTTTAATTCTCTTATAAAGACAAATGAAAAATAAACTCAATGAAAGCATGGAAGACCAACAGACTTATGGAAAGTACTTATTGTTTTTTGTTACATTTTGTTTTGTTTTAATTTTTCCATGATGACTGGAAAAGAACCACTGGGATATTCCAATCCTTTCCTCCTCAGAGTGAGATCATAGCTTAGTCTGTTCTTGTGCATTTTCTTTACATTGATGCCCTTCTTTCCACTCCAATAAACACATTAAATATCCCACAAAAATTGGAGTTACAATAAATAAGCAAAACATTAATGTCAAAATGTATACAGGAGAAATGTTGCATTTTGTCTTCTCACAATCAAAAGGAATAACCATTAAAAGCTAGTTTTAGTTTCATGTCATGAAATCTTACTATAGTTAAACAGAAGCACAAGATAAAAGTGGTTTTTGCAAATCCCCTATATCCCACAATGTGGATAATATTGTCATACAGTTTTATCTGGGAATTATTCTGTACTTTTCTCAAATGTTGATTGTCACATTTTAAAATGTTTATCTTCTACAGTTGTTTACTTCATCCTTTTAATAGTTACTCGAATGATATTTGTAAAGAGTTACTTTAGATAAAACTTGGCATTGACCTCATTTCAAAAAGTGTAAGCCAATTAATACAGCGCTGGCTGGTGTGGCTCAATGGATTGAGGGCTGGCCTGTGAACCAAAGGGTCACTGGTTCAATTCCTAGTCAGAGCACATGCCTGGGTTGTGGGCCAGGTCTCCAGTAGGGAGCACGAGAGAGGCAACCACACATTGATGTTTCTCTTCCTCTCTTTCTCCCTCCTTTTCCCCTTTCTAAAAATAAATAAAAATACATTTTTTAAAGTGTAGGCTGTTTTACAAGCCATGGAGAATTCTTCACAGCACAAAACTGCTATAACATATTGGCTTTGTGCAGTGATTGCCTCAGAGACTGTGAAGTACACTAAATAATAATCTGCTCACATTTCCCCAGCTCCATACTGAGTCTCCCTGATGAGCACACATTCCCACATGCATGCCACATGCCCACTCTGGAGGTAGTCCTTCCTCGGACCTCCCCCACATCTTTTTCTCAAGTGAGGTGTAAGAATTGTTAAGCAGAGGTGTGAGTCCCCTGGCTCTGACATATGGGGTGTGTGTGTGTGTGTGTGTGTGTGTTATCTCTCTTACTGTACATCTTTCCACAGGCAGAGCATAACAAATATGTTGATATGTTTCCATGAATAGAGAAAAAACTCATCAAATTTCCCAAACCTCATGCAATTCTGTGGGTGATATAAACAAGCCCAACTTCCAATTTCAAATCTTACCCCCCAGATGGTTCATTACCCATTATCCTTCTTTTTGTCGAAGACAAAATGGCTTAACCACTTGCTCAGTCACAGTTTTGTCCCTCTGATGCACCTGGAACCTCTGTTCCATAACCTTCAGGAAATGTCTCACCTAGAAAACCACCATAACTTTATGGCAGGGGGGTGAGCAGGAACAATGTTTTATGATTCATCAGCATGTAATTTAAAGAAAGTAAATCGTTAGAATAATCATTACTTATGTGTTGGAAGTCCTGCCTTACCCCTTCATATTTCTTTTGCAGAAACTGAGGTCCTCAGGTCAATAGTAAGCTCTGCAGCACAAACACAAGAATAATGCTGACTTTTGGAAAATTCTATTGCCATGTTCTCAAAGTAAGCATTCTTATTTGAGACAGAGAGTTTAAGTGTGAAAAGTCTTTCTAATATATGTATTCATTTTTTTTAATGAAGTGACCATGGAGGTTTGCTTTGTAGCACCACACAATTAATAACTCCAGGGCCGCTATGAGAACAGCAACGTCTTTGGGTGTGGCAACAGAGATCGGTGACAAGCTGGAAGCAAAGGCAACAACAACAAAAGAGGGAAAGACCCCAGCTGGGTAGCTCAGCTGGTTAGAGTGTCGTCCTGATACAATGGTTCGATGTTTCTCTCGCTCTCTAAAATCAATCAATAAAAAAATTTAAATGGGAGAGGATGAGGTTGTGGGACATCAAGAGTACAAAGAAGTGAAGAAAAAGAAAGAGAATAAAAGGAAAGAAAAAGGGGGAAAGGGGGAAAGTAAGTGGTGGACGAATATAAATGTAGCCCACATAAAAGTATCCTTGACAGTTTAAATAAGCAATTGTTAAAAGAGGGAGGGAGGGTATCGTCCATGTGTACAGGAAATATGACCTAGTTCTCAGACCTATGCATAGATGTGGGGTTATGTTTCAGTTTACACTATGTCTAGAGTTCTGCTTCTACAGCCCAAATCTAAGTATATAAACTCTTTCCACTGTCACACTGCAATTCAGACACACACAAAAGTAGAGTCATATGTACTTATCTTCCTTCCTCAATAGGAAGGAACAACTTCCTGAATAACTCAGTTCAAAAACCATTATGTGGGGCCTTAGTGAACTAGTAGTTCATGTGGAGTGAATGGGAGAAGGGGGCTGCAGTGGCCTGGAAACTGTTAGAGCTCATGTTGTCAGGGGGTTCATCTCCACAGGGTGGGTAGTACCTGGGCACAGGGCCAGGAGATGGATTACATTCCGGGGAGTTGACCAGAGGAGTAAATATATTAGGAATATATGAGAATAATGTGAGTCTGTTGTCTAACTATGACAGAAAGACCAAAAACTGGAATGAATCCTGTGGTGTTAGAAAGAATTTGGAGGCGTTGTTGTAAACTTAAACACACACACAAAGGGATGTTAGGAGATGGATGACTGATAAATAGACAGATGATAGATATAGAAAAATAGAGGGAAAGAGATACTGTTGTAGCCAGCCTGTCAAGTGGCCTCAAATTTTCTTGCCTCCAAGTATTTATACCTTTGTGAGGTCCCCTCCCATACTAAATAGGGATCACCTGAGTAAGCAGTAGGACATTGTGGAAATGACACAGTGAGACATTGGGGCTAGGTTATGAAGGACATTCTGGCTTCCTCACTCTGGAGAAGGCCAGCCACCATGTTACTATGACATTCAAGCAGCCCTGTGGAAGAGTCAGTGACACGGGGAAATGAGGCCACCTCCTAATAACCACTCCCAGCCTGCCGGACATGTGAGTGAGCCACCTTACAGGTGGACCCTCCAGCCCCAGTCAGGCCTGGAGGACAGAATCCTGGCCCACATCTAGACTGCAGCCTCCCAGGAGCACTGCACCAGAACCACACAGCTGACCCACTTCTGAATTCTGGAGTAAACGGTGAAGTAATAAATGTCCATTTTTTAAGCTACTAAGTTTTATGTAGCAATAGATAACTAATACACTTGTGAATATGTGCATATATTCAGAGCACATCACCTACGTATATTCCCTAGTTTTATCCATTGACAGGGCCTGGGTGCAATGACACTTTAAACCGATGAGCATACCAAATATCCAGGTGTTAACTTTTAGCCCAATTCTCCACTAAAAGGGACCAGGGCTCCTTGGAGAAATTACTGACTACAGCACTAGAGCAGGAAACATTAAAGATCAGCCTGAATATTGTATTCAGTATGACAAGGAAATTGTCAAACAGTATGGAAGCTATCTTGAAAGGGCTTATACTGGCAAATCTGGGCCAACCTGACCATCAGAATAAACAATGTCAGTAAAAGATTATAACCCATTGATTAGAACAGGAATTCATAAGTCTACCCTGATATAAATAAATAAGTGAAAAAAATATAATTGGAGGAATAAATTCCTTATAGTAGAATGCCAACAAACAAATGCAGGAGGAACAGTTAAATTAGAAAATAACTATTTGGCAATTATCATAGTTATAATTAATTCAGCCAAGAAATATCAAAAGATGCTAAAACTAGTGAGTACAAGTTTCTTGAGGAATGGGACGCTTACATAGTCTTGACTATCCACACAATGCTTATGAATGGCAAAGAAGAAAACAGTTTTTCAGAGGAGAAGTCTGGCAGACACCACTCCAACAGAAAATTAAAATTAACACCACCTTGTAAAGGGATGATTGAGAACATGTACCGCTTAGTCGGATGCAGCAAGAACACAAACTCATGAAGCACAAGGTGACTCTAATTGTAAGGAAATATTAGATAAATCCAAATTTAGAGACACATTATAAACTAATTTCATAAATTGTCAAAGCATGAAATTTTAAAAAAATGAGTAACTGTCCCTGATTAAAAGGGGACCGCACAGTATGACAGCTCAGTGCATCATGTGGTCCAGGGTTCAATTTTTTTTACTATAAGGGACGTTATTGGGACAAAGGATAAAACTTGAATGGTATCTGTGACTTAGGTGGTGGCAATATGTTAATGTTAATTTCCTGACTTTGATGTCACTGAGGTTATGGAGAAGATTTTACTTATTTGTAGATAATACACATGGAGTATTTGAAGGTTATGGGGCAATGTTATCAACCACTTGCTCAAATGGTTCAGAATGAAAAAACTCTGCAAACTATTTTTGTAGGTTTTTAATTATTTCAAAGTAATAGGAAGAAACATACTATACATCTGAAAAATTACAACCCTCATTTGGCAGAAAATACACAGGCAGTTTAGAGATACACAGTACTAAATAGAAAAAACACACAGGAAGGCATGCACAGCAGACATCATACACAGGTAGAGTGCCAACAACAACAGCAACATAAAAGAGAAATAGAAACATGGAGAGTACATTCAAAGACAGTCATCCACCGAATTACTTAGTGCCCCAGGAGGAAACAGATGGTGTGTCGAAATAGAACAATCTAATGAGAGTTTTTATATAGAGAGAACGGCATTTGCAATGATGTGTATTATGGTTACCATACATTCAAAAGTCAGTAATAGCCTAGTGCCCAAGCTGTTATGAAGTGAGAACGTAGTCAAGGAATTTAGAAAGAGTCATGCCTTTTACATGGAGAGAAGCAGTGCCATCGTTGGGGAGATATCGCCAGCTGGAGAAGACCTTGTAGAAAGGGTACCAGAGCCTCACTTCCTTTCCTCTCTTTACCTACTGCCCAGGCTTTCCACTGGCAAAATTCAACCAAAAACCTGGGGGCGTGGGAACTCTCTAATGGGAGTCAGCCTGTCTGGGAAGAAGGCAGGTTTAGAAGAGTAGAGGGTCAAGGCCAGGTGGGAGTGGGGCCAATGGAGAGATCTGGCCTGTCTCCCTTAAATACATGAAAGTAAGAACAGCAATATTTTAGCTCTGTAAAAATAACTATCAATAAGGACTCTGTATTTAAAATCTTTGACAAAATTTCAGAGAGACTGAAAAAAAATTTGGTTAAAAAAGATTAACCCTTCCAGTACCGTTAGGCAGACCATCAACATCAAGGAACATGAAAGTCACTGGACAGTTCACAACTGTACCAAGTGCAGCTTGATAGAAAAAAACCTGGAAAGCAACAGGTAGGAACCATTAGCCACAGTTCCTTTAAGTACAACTGACTACAAGTTTCATCAGTTCCCTAGTGAGAAGAATTCAAAGCAAATATCAAAATTATTTGTAAATGTTATTTTGATCAAATTATCTGTTTGGTAAGCTGCATAGGGTTCTCATAACTTTATGCATATTCAATTCTTTTTTAAAAACTCGAGTTACACTGTTATGAAAGACCTGCATTAGTACTATTTATTTCTGCTAACTGAAAGAAATTTGAAGAGGGTTTTCACTTTTACCAAAAAAACAAAACAAAACAAAACAAAAACAAAAAAAAACACAGAGAGAAAGCATTGCTTGAAAGCAAAGTCGGGAATAGCCACTGGTGTTCCTCCATATTTTTTTCCTATGGTTCCAGGTTGTGAATGGCCACTGGCCTGAATACCCTTCGGGTAACCATTAAAAAAGTTAATTCTGCTGCTTGGGAAAGTCCTTGCTAATAAGATATACAGAGACACCCAAGAGAAACAGTAGCAACACAAGAAGAGCAGTCACTTTAAAAATCACTGTTATACACTTGACACTAACCTATTGTATGTTAACTATAATTCAAAATAAAATTTGTTAAAGGGGAAAAATTCCTTCAACAGGCATTTGTTGAGTCCCTGACATTAAAGAAACAAAGATAAAAAACATGGTATAAGTCAGCATGGAATGAAATACAAGCGGGAACCCCCCAAAACCTAAAATTATCTTCTGGAGGGAGGGCCCCTTGTAATACAGGTTTCCACCACTAGGTGAGTGTTCTAGGAACCCATCCATATCAGTGTAACAGTTGGCGTTGTTGTGAGAGGCTGTGTTCAGCTTCAGAGAATTTTTTTTGAAGATTCTTTCAATGTATTTGCCATTTTATGATGGGTGATTTATGCACACACCTGCCCACACTATGCTGAGGTTTTAGCAGTTTTTGACCCAAAACAACACGACCCCTGTGCCCCACCCTCTCTATTCACTCGATCTCACCCTGAGTGACATCGTTTTGTTTCTCCAGATGAAAAAATGTCCTCAAAGGGAAAGGTTTTGCCAATGTGGAAGAGGTGAAACAAACAAACAGCCGAAGCACTAAAACGCATTGATATTGATGGGTTCAAAAACTGTTTTGAGCAGTGGAAAACATATCTCGATAAGTATACTACATCAAATGGAGAGTACTTTGAAGATGATAAAATTTAAACATGTAAGAATACACAAGTTTTTGATAAATAGATTCTCTTTTGGGGGGTCCCCCCTCATATATTTCAGTGATAAACAACCACCCACTTTCCAGTGACTTCAAACTGGGATTTTCCGGTGCTGTCACTACCTGTCTATTGTGATTTGATTGGGTCTCTGTTTAAGAAACCCTCACTCTGGGAACCAGGCTAACGAAACACCTCTCTCTGGAACGCTGCTGGAAACTGAGGCAGACGAAATGAGAGGAGACAACAAATTGCATGCTGCTCTTAAAGAGCCCCCTGGGTGAAACACATATCCTCCTCTTTCATTTTATTTCCCCAAACAACAAAGAGCCGCAGCACATGCACACTCCAACTCCAGAGAAACAGAGAAGTACAGACGTGCTAGGAAGGGGAACTGGAAACATTTGCTGAACAAAACCAATGACTCCTGAACATCTGCATACTCCTACAATAGATTCCAGGGGCAGAGACACACGGGGCTCGCCAACTATTCTACAGAGCTCTTTATGTCTCTCAGCCTCCTTCGCAATTCGGATACAGCCAGATGACTAGTTAAGGCAAATGAGCCATGAACACAAGTAACATTTATAACTTCTGGGCCTGAGGAGTTGAGAATTGGTGTGCCATCCCATCCTTCTCTTCCTGTGCCAGGGAAATCTCAAAAGCCTAGTGTTCCAGGTGGTGGTAAAGGATCAGTGGAGCCTCCATGAGCCCAGTTCCCTGAGAGATTACGGGGAGGAGCTCATTGCCTCTCTGCCAACTCTTTCTGGACATATAATACAAATATGATTAACCTTAGGTTGTATCGACCCTGAGGTTTCAGAATGTTTGTTGTGGCAACTAGCATTAATTATTCCAATAAAGAAACTAATATCTGAATGCAGGGTGTTAGTATAACAAAAACCTAAAGTACGGGAAATCTGTTTAGTAGGTAATGAACAGCAAGGAAACTGATGTCAGAGGTTGAAAATATGTTTTGCAGTGGTAAAATATTTGGTGTAATTATTGTATGTAGTGACTTGGAAGTCACCTCACATGGGTATTCTATGCAGAAGTTTCAGCGTAAAATAGTGGGAAACAGAGCATTTGCACCATTGGTGGCTTTTTGTCTCATTTAGCAAAAAGAAGTAAACTCAGAAAAAAAACACTTGAAAGCAGGCCTAAAGAGTGTTATAGGGACAGACCAGAAATCCGGGCCTTCCAGGTTGGGAAGTCAAATGCTTCTACACTTCAAAAGTAAATAAGAAACGGTACTAAAAACACTTTTAATGACAAATACCAAATAGAAACTCTTAGTGGATTAAAGTGCTCACAGGCAAGGTCAGATTAAAGGTGTCACCTTCCCATTTAAACCCAGTAGTCCTAGGGTCAACTGGAGAAAGCAGGGTGCGGAGGATCGCAATGCCCATTCTAGATGCACTGAAGAACAAAGAGAAAAGGCCACATCCTGCAAAGGTCTGTGCCCTAAGGGGTTCCTCAAAAGAATGGAGTCACAGCCCAGTGAATTAAGGAAGCTTTCTGCCACACACAGTGGGATTTCAGAACTTCCACAACTTGGTACCTGTGGCTGACTGTCTCTCCCAAAAATCAGTGTGTGTGCTGCTGTTTCCCTGTCTTCTTTCCATTGTTATATATTGGGGAGTAGGGAGAAAAACTCTTTTATGATTCTTAAATCTCCAAACAAGTGGAGCCACACATGGGCCTACAGGCAGACTTCACTGTAATGGCACACACTCTGAATCACCGCTGATGTGATACAAAGGAACGGCAAAATTCTTCTTCATGTTTTGAAGACAGCATTTTGAGCCCTTCCACTGTTAGAATTTAAAACATTTGTATTTTGACTTTTTAATGGGTTTTGTTGAATTTTGAGAAAAAATTAGAGATGATTGGGAAC
>PVKM010039962.1:0-13575 GCA_004027735.1 Carollia perspicillata | reverse complement strand
ACAAACATTTATTGATGACACCCAGGAGCCAAGCCCTGAGAGTATAATTGTAAGTGAAAGAGAGAAAAACTCCTGCCCTCATAGAGATCATAGTCGAAGAGGATATTGATTAATGCTGGGGACATTCATTAAATACGTACAGCAATATGTGATTATAGATCGACAGTTGTCGTTAAAAAAAGTACAGAGAGCTGTGAAGAGTATTTAACAGGGAGATGTGACCCAAGTTTCTAGGGATGGGGAGAATGAAGAAAAGTCTAATCTCTCCTTGCCCTATTCCTACCATAAGGCCTGTCCCATGTAGGTGCTCAGTTCATGTCGGCTGTTGATGCTGACAGTACAAAAAAGGGGGGCGGGGGGGTTTCAACACTAATTCTGAACCTGCTGTTAAAAGGGTAATGACTTTAGGAAGGAAGGCACTGTTATAAGTTTTCATGGTTCTGATTTTTTGGAAAAGAATAAAGTGTATCACACCAGAGCTAACTGTCAAGATATTAGATTAAAAAAAATTACACAATTTGAAATTCCATCCGAATGAGGTCAGGTCTCAAGGGTTACTCTCTAATGCCCGAGTTAAGGTGTGGGCCTTTCTAAGTCAAAGTTGGCTAACGGACAAATAAGATACGACTACTTCATGAGGCCTGAATACAGTAAATGCTGGGTCCTAGTTCTTACCATTTTGAACAGTTAATCTTTGAGGTCAAGTAGTTAAAGGAGTAAGCAATTTTTGAAAACGTTTTCTATTGATGCTCTTTAGAGAACTTCATTTATAGATCATTACTGGTTAGTTGCAAGCTCTTAAGTGCTACATTAGACGCCCCATCATCAATCTAGCTCCTCAAGCAGCAATATGATGTAACATTAGCAGCAATTTTTTTCCAGTTACTAGTCACTTTACGCTTCTCCCACATTACCATTTTTAACATATCCCTGCTTGCCAAACCTCTCTCTGCCTTACCTGATTCTCTCAGTGTTGCAGATTTTCTGCAATAATGTTTTCCAAAACTTAACTAAGATTTTTATAAGTAAAAAATGCTGCCTTAGAGTCCATTCTCTTGGGGATGCTCCATTTCAGATATAAATGAGGCTTTGATGACAAGGAAAAACCTTTGTTAATGGTTAAATTGTACCCACCCCCACAATTTATATGCATTTGACCCTTGAGCAATGCAGGGATGGGGCACCAATCCCCATGCAGTAGAAAATCCAAGTATAACTTTTTGACTCCCCGTAAAACTGAACTATTAATAGCCTACTGTTGACCAGAAGAAGCCTTACCAGTAACACACAGTAGATTAACACATATTTTGTATGTTATATGCATTATATGCTGTATCCTTATAATACAGTCAGCTAGAGAAAATAAAATGTTATTAAGAAAATCCTAAGAGAAAGTACATTTACAATACTGTACATATCTACTGGAGAAAAGGGCCTGCTTAGCTCACACCCATGCTGTTCAAGGGTGTATCGTATTACAGTCCTGACCCCAGAACTTCAGAATGTAAACTTATTTGGAGATAGGGTCTTTGGAGAGCTACTCAAGTTAAAGAAGTGGGTTCTAATCCAATATGGCTAGTGCCCTTGTTAGAAGGGCAAATTTGGACAGATGCAAACAGAAGGGGGGAAATGTAAGGGTGTAGGGAGAGGAAAGCCATCTATAAGCTAAGGAGACAGGCCTGGAATAGATTCCTTCAGGGCCCTCAGAAGGACCCGGCCCTGCTGACACCCTCATTTCAGACTTCCAACCCCCAGAACTGTGAGATAATTCATTTCTGTTGTTTAAGCCACCCAGTGTGTGATACTTTGTTATGGCAGCCTTAGCCTACTAGTGCAATGTATATTCCTTGTAAAAATCAAAGAGACATCATTTTGGGAAGATTTTCTCACTTTTAATCCAAAGATGGATTAGAAATTTTATAATTTCATTCCATGAATTAAGTACCATAGAAGTCTTTGATATCTCTTAATTCATTAACCTTTATAATGTCGTTAAACATATCCTTCAGCAGACCGTTCATATTTCCATTAATCTTTTTTAATCATAGTAAAATTGATGTAAAAGATATGAGTATTCATAAATCAAGCTTTCAGCTTCTTACAAAGATTTTAAAAAATTACTTACACCCTGCATCATAAAAATGACAAACTACTCATCAAAGCAAAACATAGTTTAGAGTTTATTGATTAAATCTAGTTTCTACCAAGCTTTACCCAAGCAAAAATGCCATTACATTACCTCCTTTGGAGTGTATTAATCCATTTAAAGCATTGGCCTTAGAATCAATCTGATTCTTCCTTGCTTTTATTTGTTGGAATGCCAAACAGCACCATGATACTTGGAAGCCATGGAAATAATGCCAAGATTTTCTTTAAATTCTTACTTTCTCTCTTTATCTATTCCTTCTCTATTTAACAAATTAATTATGTTATAATTATATGACACCTCATCTCCGAACCCACGATTACATTGTCTTTATTGATTCATTAAACATGTATTATTGAGTGTCTACTTTGTACCAGGTACTCAGACAGAACTGTGAACAAGACAGATGAAATGTCTCCCCTTAGGGGGTTTATATTCTAGGTTTCAGAGACGCTATCTGAGCTTATTTTTCCATTACTTTTGCTCTGTATTGCTACTTAACCTTGCTTTGATTTTTTTAACTACCATAGAAGCTATATACTTATAGTTTCTTTCCCACATTTTTTTCTATACTGTAAACAAAATGAGTACTGGTCCAGAAAATTTCCACGTTCAGAGAAAATTCAGTCAATTTTCAGAAGGATCATTATATGGAAAAGATATTTGTGACTAGTAAACATTGAAAATATATTTTTACCTAATTAACTCTCTTCCCCCACCCTGCCGCTCCTTGACATAGTTTAATGTTGGTCCTATGAAGACTTGAGTCTTAAAATGTTTCAACTGTTTTAGGAACCTTTTCACCTTGCTATTTCTAGAAACTAAAATCTTTGAATGGCCAAGGTGTTCTATATTGGGCGATGTCACTGTAACGGACTCAGGTGGCAAGATATCCTGAAGTCACTGGGTTAGAAAAACACAAGTTCTCTGTTTTTTTTTAAGGAGTATGAGTCTAGGGGTATTTCACTTCAGGCTTTTCTGTCTTTTGAGTTGATGTGAGCTCATCCTCCAGAGACAGAAGAAAAAGAAGAGAAAAGAGAGAGAGAGAGAAGAAGAGAAAAAGGGAAGAACCATAGGAAGGTAGACCCTAAAAAAGCCCCGGAATTATATTCTGGAGGGTGGGCCCTTTGTAACACAGGCTTCCCCCTCTAGGTGAGTGTTCTAGGAACCCATCTGTATCAGTGTGCCAGCTGGCATTGTTGTGAGAGGCTGGGTGATTCATGAGCACACCTGCCTACAGCATGTTGAATGTTCAGCAGTTTTTCACCCAAACACAGCATGACCCTCATGTCCTATCCTCCCTATTCATCCGATCTTACTCCAAGTGAATGTTCTTTTTGTTTCCCTAGATGACAAAAGTCCTCAAAGGGAAACATTTTTTTTTCCCATGTGGAAGAGGTGAAACAAAAAATGGCAGGAGCACTAAAAAGCATCAAAATGGAAGAGTTCAAAAACTGTTTTTTGAGCCATGGAAAAAATGTCTTGATGGCTGTGTCCCATCACATGGAGAGTAGTTTGAAAGTGACTGAAGTTTAAACATGTGAGGATAAATACAGCCCTGGCTGGGGTGCGTCAGCGGATTGAGCGCCAGCCTGCAAACTGAGGTCGCAGGTTCAAGTTAAGGTCAGGGCACATGCCTGGGTTGCAGGCCAGGTGCCCAGTAGGGATGCACGACAGGCAACTGATCACTGTCTCTCTCATACATCAGTTTCTTTCCATTTTTCTGCCTCCCTTCCCTTGTCTCGAAAAATAAAGAAAAATAAAAGAATAATTTAAAAATCACAAAAAATTTTTTATTTATAAATCATTTGAGCAGCATTCCTAAGCAAATGGTATTTTGGGTGAATGCCCTGACCTAGGCAGGGAAAATAAACCAAAGTAACCCCAATGCTATAAAAATAGGTAAGTGGACTCTTCCCAGGAAAATGTCACAGCAGGCTCTGGACAGAAAGTAGAGTAATATTTTGGCATCTTGCAGTACCAAGGGGAAGATTCTCCTACCACCCTAGTTACAGCCTTGATTTTTATTTGCTTCTGTTGTAAATACTTATGAAATAATTATAGAATGCTGTGAAGAAATAGGTGTGAAAGTAAACAAATAATAGTAATCTTTTCTCCAAACGCCTGAGCAGCTGCCTAAGGAAGCCACGGTGGTCCTTAATGTGACTTGCTGTCTGTCTGTGTCCTCCTCCTGATTCCTCCTCTTCCTTCTACTCATAATCTTTTAAAATGTGCCAGCTTCACTGTGCAGTATGCCAGAGAAGCCTGGCCACTTGGTGGGTACGCCTGCCCTTAGGCCAAGGGCAGGAGGTTGAAAATGCTCTCCTCATTTTTGGACCAGGACGGTAGACCGAGGCTAAGGGTCAAAGCAGTTTGCTTTCCCAACAGAAAGGACTTGGAGAGATCCAAATGCATACTCCTTTTCCACCGTGAACTTAACTTTCTTAAATTCTAAAGAAGGAAGGAAGGTCTTTATTCCCATGCTGGTGCGGAGACAGTTCCACACGGAGACAAGGTGACAAGGCAGGAACTAAGTCTTTAGTCAGCAGGTAGCAAACGGCATTCCCCTGGAAGGTCTGGAGTCTTCTCCTTGTCTGCCAGGGTTACCAATGTTGATATTCACTATTTAACTGTTTGGGCTTGCTTCTAAAAAAAATTAACTATGCATTTTTTAAAAACACACTTTAAAGCATGCCTCCACATGATTTCCTCTAGTAAACCATCTTTAGCTTGACTTAAATTTCTCATTAAAATTTTCTGTTGATCCAATTCCCATATGCCTTTCTAACCAGAAATTTCCAATTGGGGATGTGCGTTTCAATGGCTCTTCCCCACCTCCCCCATCTTCAATTTGCTTTATCTTAGTAAACATTTACAGATCACGAAATAGGGGGCAGCTCAGGTTATTTCCTACTCCACTGAAATATATGACACTACCACCTCAACATCAGTTCTTCAAAAACATTTTTTAAAAACTTCCAAGGAACTCTGCCACAATTTTCATTTGAAATATTTCCCAAGCACTATAGCGGGATAAGAGCCTAGTTCTCATAAGGCTGCTGAGGTGACAAATGTCCACTTCAGGAGAATGGCTTCTCACCTGCAATCTGTGGTAACTCCCCCGCAGAGCCAGACCTAGCCAGACACAGTCACCCTGCTCTGCTGATCCGAACCCTCGGGGGCTTGGTGGGGGCAGTGGAAAAAGTAATTTGAGTTCAAACTCCTTTTACACTCAGTGGATCCTAGGACCACGTTGAAAAGGAGGAAGAATAATTCCTGGACACATGTTTGTATAATTCTAGGTAGCAGAATACATAATGCAGAGCTGTATATTGTTGAAGTCAATGATTTGTACTAGTATAAAAGAGGAAGAGATGAATCAATCATTATCATACTTCTGTTTTGTCTGGCCTAACAGGACATACATTACACAGAAGAAATTGTGCCATGGGCATTGCCCAGCAAACAAGCTAAAGTCAAGGCTCCCGAAGTACCTGCCAGGTATTAAGAGTAGTGACACCCATCTTTGAACCAGATTTAAGTTATTTTTCATAGTCTTCCTGTATATATAATCCATATTCAAGCCCAGAACTAAAACGCATTCTACTCCTAAGCCATTCATCTGTTTCAAGAAGGAAGAAGGGGGAGGAGGAGGACAAGGTGATGTGGGGCAAATTCATACAAGATTTCATTCATTCGTTTTATTCATACTTTCACTTAACAAATGTGGTTTGAACAAGTAGGGGGTATGTGAACAGATGACAGGGGTTGCTGTGCTCATGGACACCAACAGCATGGCACATGACCCCAGTCACACCGCACTGTAATATCAGGACTGTCTACTCATCTGTGGCTCCCACTGGTGTGCTGTGTTGCTGGAGCTCACACAGGAGGGACCCAGGCAGCTCAGAGTTTAGCTACTTCTGAAGAAAGCACAGTAGAAGCCAGCATGGAGTCACCACCATGCTCCTAGGGAGTGCGATCAAATGTATCATAATCCATAAAACGATCAAATACACCTTCTGATTTGTTGGAAAGCATTCTTAGAGCCCTCAGGAGTCCCTGGGGAAATGTATCTCTCCATAGATATAGGTGCCATCCCTTGCACCCTCAAATGCTCTGGACCATCTTCACAGGTAGTTTCCAGCGGGGAGAGCCAACCCTGCAGCTGCGTTACTGTCCCAGATGTTCGCTCCCACGATGAAAACGTAAAGACTGGCTGAGTTCGAATACAGCCAGTCCCCAGAAGTATGACCTGGACCAGTTACTTAACCTCTCGGACCCTCAGTTCCTTTCACAGTAAGATGGGCATAATGGGGTGATTGTGAGGATTACGCTCATAAAATACTTTCAATAGTGACTGACCCTTAGCTTAGTAAACACTCAATAAACGTTAGAATCTTCTGAAAAGACATTGAAGATTTCACGTAAGAAAAGGACCTTTGTTACCATTCCAATGCAGACGCTTTTATGCAGACACAGTAGAACAGTAAAGGCAAATGAAACATAGAGGCATGCTACTATTCATGGAACAGTTGTGGAAAGTAGCCACTTCAGAGGCACCTGATTTCATTTCTCAGCTCTGCTAGAGCAAACGTCACAGCCGGGCTGAAAACCTTTGCTTGGTTCCCCATCCTTTTTAGAGAAAGGAGGAAGCTGGGGGCCGTCCTACCTTTTCACTTCTCCCCTGACCAGCCTGGATTGTTTAACATCAGCAGGCAGGCTGGAAAGTGGTTAAGAATACGAACTCCGGAACCGGGCGTTTTGATCCACACCCTCACTCTGCCCGTGACTTGCTGCGTGAATTAGGGTTCATTCCTGCACCTCAACACACCTCAGTTTCCTTACCTGTGAAACCAGGACAACACTAGTATCTATCTTTGGTTCCTTTTGTTTGTGAGAATTTAAATATTAATATACTTAAGCCTCTTAGAACGTGCCCAGGAATACGAGTGCTGTATAAGTGATTGTTATTATAAAATTTGTTGTTATTAAAACACAGCACAAGAGATTGTTCACAAAATCATGAAAGAGGGTATCAAGACAGAAGTGTCTTGCCAAAGGTTGTGGTCACTATGCAGTTAGCTCTATGAAGACAAGAACTGTGTTTTGTTCCTTCTTTTTGTTAAAAAAATAAAGAAAAGGAATGCAGGAGGCATAAAGCACCAGATCTGGAAGTGCAGACCCCACGTGTGAGGAGTGGCTTAGCGCCATTCTAATCTAAGGAGGCGATTCGCCTGCCAGGCGCGCAATCTCCTCATCTTTCGAACGGGAAGGTCCAAGGAGAGGATTTCTAAGGTTCGTTGCAAATCCAAAACTTTATGTGCCTAGATGCCCTTTGAAATTTTACAAAAGCTAATGTAATTATGGCAGTGGAAGTCCTTTTTACCTATAGTGTTTCCAAAATGGATTATCAAGTTGAAGATCATGTCATTTGTTTGTGTTTTCTGACTCACAATGAAAGAATCTGAATCCCAAACAAATCTTTGAATGAATGAAAATGAATTGCCTTTTTAGCACAACTGATTAACTTTTAAAGCGCTTGGATTGTAAGGGTAAAACTGGTAAGGACGGTTTTTTCCCATTCGTCGTAAATGAATGTTTTAGAGACTCTCAGAATAAAACATAATCCATGGGTATCTAATGCTAATTTATTAACACAGAGAGAATGGAAGTACCACATTTTTTGGACCATAAGATGCACCTAGGTTTTAGAGGAGCAAAATAGGAAAAAAAATTTTGAAGCAAAAAATGTGGTAAAATATTTAATAACATAAATAACACAATATTTCACGAATGTAAATGTAAACAGAACTCAACAGCAGCATTAACAACCATTATTCCTCCCAAATTTGGGGGAGGAAAGTGTGTCTTATAGTCCAAAAAATATGTAGAACTCTTAACCAAGTTTAGCTTAGCAATTTTCAACTAAATGAAAGTAATCCAATTTAGTTCAGCTTTTAAGACAGGAGGGCGGAAAGCTGAATCCAAAAGGTTCGCAGGGACATGCACCGGGACCGCATTTCCGCAGACCGTGTCCCTAGAAGCCAGGCTCCCCAGAGCTGCCTTGGTCACTGTCACCACTGAGGGCTGGGAAGGAGCTTCAAGAGGCTTGCCTGTCTTCACAGGTCTGATAAATTGGGGAGCGGGAAAAAAAATCAAGATTCTGTTATGGAAAAATAGGGAAGAGAGGGTGATTTGAAATGAATTAAGTATATGGTCTTTGAGTCAAACAAGATTTAAATTTTAGCTTTGCCACTTTTTAGCTATGTGGACTTGGTTGTTAAAGTCTCCAAGCTACACTTTGCATACTTCCTACTTCATAGGTTTTTCCTACTTCATAGGTTTGCTGTGAGGATTAAATGAAATAATACATGCGAAGAGCCTGGCCCATG
Organism: Carollia perspicillata; assembly: GCA_004027735.1. Taxonomy (NCBI): domain Eukaryota; kingdom Metazoa; phylum Chordata; class Mammalia; order Chiroptera; family Phyllostomidae; genus Carollia; species Carollia perspicillata. Next base: position 5,034 of record PVKM010039962.1, on the reverse strand, counting down.
ATGTCTAACACATAATAAGCACTCAATAAATGCATGGCTTTGCTTACTTTCCTGAGTCAATGGCAGGGGCAGATAATGTGTATTCTCTTTCGGTGAGCCTCTCATGCTCCATTTGGAATGTCTCAAGAGGCATAGGAAGTACTACTCAGGCTTTCTGTAATCAAAATTTGGGTTCAAACCTCAGTCTTTTTAAGTAAGCCCTCAAAAAAACCTATGATTTTTTTCCTTCAAGACCCATTCACAGGTTTATGTGGGCACTGGCCAAGGGTTCACTTTGTAAGACTGTCCCACTAAGTTAAAAATAACATGTACAGAAGTGTGACTAACTCCAACACCAGAATATAGAAAAACGGATTTTCTTTGCTGAAACACAGGCATCCCAGAATGTGAATGCGTATGTAAATGCACGGAAAGGCCTGGAAAGTGGGGGCAGCCACAGGGTAACCACAGCCACCTCCGGGGAAGGAAGGAAGACTGGGGAGGAAAATGGGTATTGTCTTAACGTTTTACACATTTATTTATGCATTAGTTGTGTGATTAAAAACCAAAGCAAATGAACAGAAAAGCAAAACCCAAAATACAGTCATCCATAAACTGAACCAGTAGATAAGACCTGAGGAGTTTGTCCCTGGGCTGTCATGACTTGGCACAAGGTCACCTTCTGCTTCGTGTGCCATCCTTGAGGGGTAAGGAAAGCAGGCCAGGGGATTTCTGATCCTTTCTCCAGCAAGTGATAGACACAGGTTCAAGGCAGGTGAAGCTGCCTGCCAGATCTTGGTGTAAACTTATTTCTCTGTATGTGTGGTCAGGTAAGACATCAGCACCCTGGCTAGTTCTTTGCAAAATTCAAGGTCTACAGAGGCACCAGCTGAAGGCTATTAGCGAATTATGCTTTGAAACAACAACAACAGGTAAATTAGTATATCAGTTTGTACACTTCAATAGGAGAAAGAAGGAAAGAAGGAAGGAAGGAAGGAAGGAAGGAAGGAAGGAAGGAAGGAAGGAAGGAGAGAGAGAGAGAGAGAGAGAGAGAGAGAGAGAGAGAGAGAGAGAGAGAGAGAGAGAGAGAGAGAGAGAGAGAGAAAGAGAGAAAGAAAGAAAGAAAGAAAGAAAGAAAGAAAGAAAGAAAGAAAGAAAGAAAGAAAGAAAGAAAGAAAGAAAGAAAGAAAGAAAGAAAGAAAGACGAACTTTAAAAAATCTACTTGACAACTACTTGGGAAATCAGATATCCCTGCTGACGAATTTACATTATCACCAACCCCTAGTCCCTCCCGCAGATACCACCAAATAAACAAATTAATTAAAAGAGAGTAAAGAGTTTAAGTACTAAAGTATGGGCTATGGCATTTTTTTATCAGCAAAACATTTGTTTGCTGTTGGAACTTAACTTTTCACAAAGGGCCCTTTCCTTGCAAAAATCTTTTCACCATAGGGAAAACTAAGAAGCACTGTGGAGCCATGAAAAATTACACCCACTTGCTTTGATTTGGCTCTGCACTAGCGAGGGACCTATCTCACCTGGTGATCAGGCTCCGAGAGCAGCAGCCAGGGAGGGGTGGTTTTGCTTTGGTTTTAATACATACGTTTTGGCCCAGGGACTTGAAGGGGCTTTACTGAGCAGAACTCAGGCAAAGGCACGTGGGAGCCTGTGCTGGCCTCTGGCTGGGACTGACGTGCTGTCTTCCTTGCTTGCCCAGTGAGTGCAGGGAGGCAGCCCAGCCCAGCCTGTAATTCACTGTGTTCTGCTGGTGGCTTCAGTGAAGGACTGCATCAGGAGCGGCACAGAAAGGACCTGAATGAACTACCAATGAATGGAGAGAGCCATTTTGATGGTACTAAATAGGACGGGGCAGCTGGAGGCTGAAGGAAGCTTCTGTTGCTTAAGAAACTCTCCATAAAAGGGTCAGTCATCGGCCCCTAAACAATTATTCATTTCTTACCTCCCACTAGTGTAGAAATTTGTAGATTTATGTGCACCACCAGTGTGACCATGACAATGAACTGAGTTTATTATGAAACACACAGAGAAATAAAAATCTTTTTTTCTCACATTTTAACCAATGTAACATTAATGCTATGAATGGAAGAACAAGGAATTTAAGACATAAATGTATACACAGCAGCATAACCTGTTATTATCACTTGAATTCAGATCGCCCACTACTCTAAAAGAAAAACAGTCATACTGAGCAAAATTAAGGGAATTCGAAATAGAGGATTTGACATGCTGGATTCCATCGTTTCTGCAAAAGGTCATTCTAGTCCTCTGCTATTTTTACCACAGATACAGTCAGCAAGTTATTGGCTGAATGGATCTGGAAGCCCGAGCTGGCGCTTCTGAGGGATGGAGATGATAACGCAGCCCTGGAGACTGAGTGAATGAAAGGGGTGGAAAAAGTTGAACCCTTCGAAGGTAAGACAGAGAGCTGCTGAGTTAGTCCCTGACTAAATTACTAGTCGTAACTGTGTCCAGGCCAAGTCACTTTGAAACTGCCCGTAATTTTGTGGCTTTGATTGAGAAATCCCCTTTCCAGCTCAAACCCTTCTTAAGGCATCCCACGCCAAACCCCTCCTCCCAAAGCACCTTTTCCTAGGCACCCCCTCCCCCAGAAAGAAAATGTCCATCAAGGGAGGTGAATTTCCAGCTGGACCACTGCTGCCAGGAGCAGGGCTTTCTTTCGGGGCTGGGCGACAAAACCTTAGGCTTACCGCAAGCAAGCAATTAAAAGCGTTTAAGAGAAGAGCAGAAAACAAAAGAAACAAAACCCATTCTTACCCGCTTCTTAAAAAATTGGAAGGCTGAGCATTTCTTGACTGGGAATCCATTCATGTCTTTGTTTACCATTTTCCACAGTGAGAAGTTCACAGTTATAGATCCAGGGTGGCACGCGCCTGGTTAGTGCATCTGGTTCCCGGTTTCCCTCCCAGAGACAGTTAATGAAGACGGAGCGGGACGGAGAATCCAGAGGGGCGCAGGTAGGTCCTCACTCACGCATTCTGCAGCAGCGGCTACTGCAGCAACCTCACCCTACTCTCACTGGCCACGGGCAGTGGCTTTCCTCTTTCCATCATTGTTCCGAAACAGAAACACATGCATCACTGTTGAGCGACTCTGGGATGCAGCAGATTCCGGGGAGACGCCGCCGCCGCTGCTGCTGCTGCTGCGCCAGAGAAGTTCCCCCACCCTGCGCGCCCCCAGCTACCTGGCCGCTCTGCAGCTGGTGCAGTGAACGAGTCGCGCTGCTCCAGGTGATGCACTCCTGGGGGCTGCTCTGGAGGAGAGCTGTTTTTGATTGTGCAAGTTCCAGTGGGAGCTGTAGTTAAGCAGCTGAGAGAAGGAGTAAGAAAGAGCAGAAGCCGGAGGGAGGGAGGGAGGGAGAGCCGCGCCAGAAAGGCAGAAGGAGAGAGAAAGCGCTGCTGAAAGACGCGAGGATTCACGAAGCGGATGGAGAGGGGGCACTGGCTCAGGACGCGCAGAAGAGCAGTGGACTCCCCCAGGAGGGCTACTTTAATAGCTTTTTTGGTGGTGGTTGTTGTAGGGAACCATTTAAATCAGAATTTCATATAAGATACAGACCATTTTCATTTTGTGTTCATTCAGATTCTTTTGATAGGTATTCCAGAGGAAAAGCCTCTCAGTGGAAATGGAATCATATTTATTCCTGATCTGTCTGAATGTGCAGAAAAAAAAAAGTCAAGCACAGGCATGACAAAGGCTGCTCTCTGACAATGTAGAGCCTCTGAGAGAGAGAGAGAGAGAGAGAGAGAGAGAGAGAGAGAGAGAGAGAGAGAGAGAGAGAGAGAGGGCATCCTCTCTCTACTTGTCATAACAGAGTAGCAACAGTGAAGGCAATTGTGTCCTTTTCACTAAAGAAGCCTGTTTAAGAGAAAGACACAATAGATACACGAAGTGTGCTGTGAAGAAACATCAAGAGCACCACCAAAAAGTCTCACGAATCCATTTAATGGAGAAGGACTGCTGATAAGAGAGTAAAGCATTCTCCTTACCAAGTGAAAATCTGCCCCTAAAATCCTGTTATCTTTGCACATGAAATTCATTGTTTAAATAGCCATCTAGTTTGTGCATGTCCTGTTTTTCCATTTTTACTTTTTAATGTTGATATTTTAGGGAGATTATTGAAAATGGGAGTTGATAACAACAGAGTGAGCAGAGAAAATGAACTTGGCATCTGATCGGGCACTACGCCAATGTCACTGGTGTGGCTTTCTGGCAGGCACCTGAACTCACGGCGCCTCTCAGAGGGCACCTCATCCACGGAACGGAGGCGACCACTCATTCACTCCTCCATTCACTCATTCACCTGTTCACGGTGCCATCCCATTTGTCCATCCGATCCAATCCAAACGTAGCATGTGTTCCCAGGACATGGTGACAGCCTTTTCACAGTCACCACAAGGGAATATAGTCCATAAGTATGGGAAAGGCACAGTGCCTACCTGAAAAAAACAACCTCATTAAAAACAACCTACCTACCATTGTTAAAATACTTACAGGACAGTCCCTGGTAAGAAGAGAATTGTACAGTTTTACTGGGGAAGGGATGCATTGATTTCTTTCAGCTGGAATACAAATATCTACAGTTGGACCAGTTTTAAAAAAATAGCAGTGAATTCTTATTTGCTAAATGCTTTGAGGTTTCCAAAAGAAATGTACAATACAAGCAAATGATGGCATTATGTCCAAAGGAAAATAAACTATTCATTTTGGAGAGACAGGTTAAGTGGTCCAGGAGGCAAAGTACGTTGATCTGTAACGTTGATAGGTTTTGTGTTTTTTTCTAAAGAGTTCATTTAAAATTCTGGTAATTTTTGAGGATAATAAAAATGTTCTTTACCATGATAATGGTAGCGGTTATATAAGTATGCATTTGTCAAAACTCATCAAACTTTATACATAAAAAACAAGAAAACTTTGCTGTATGTAAATTATAGTTCAATAGACCTGATTTAAAAGAAAATCGTGGCCATTTACATTCTTTCTAGTTCCTGGTTTTGTCTTTCTCCCACAAGTAT
>PVKM010039961.1:0-13593 GCA_004027735.1 Carollia perspicillata | reverse complement strand
GATGGTCCCTTCACCCTGTGTCCTTTGCAGGCATCTGTGATGTTACTTTTGTTGGGAGGCAGGGTGGATGAAGGAACCAGGTCCTTGCCAGACGGGACTACAAGTCAAAACACACAAATCGTAGCCCTTGGTCTTCCATTTTCTTGTTCTGTGAGCGTAGTAAGCTACCTTACCTGGATTCATTTTCTTCATCTGTAAAAGGAATATAATCATACTCAAATCATCTAGCTCCGAGGTTGTAATGACACCCAGCTGAGCAAATGCATGTAGAAATTCATTTTCCATCCGCAGCAGTGGCCTGTGCAGGCGTGGGTGGTGTGTCTGGGGCACCCCTGCTTCCGTGTATCCGGGTAGGGGCCGCCAGACTCTTGGCCTCCAGTTGCTTCTCCAGAGGTCGAACGGTAAAGACTCTCAATTTTAATCCGTGAAACTGAGCAGGGCTTTCCTTTTGAATTCTAGTTTTTTTTAAGACATTCTGAGCATTGATTTTTTTTTTTTTTTCATTCAATGGAACTGTGACTCCTTGTTTCATTGTTCTCAGGAAGGATGATTAAACTAGGCCAAAAATACCTTAAAGCCGTTTGGTGGTGTTCCTTTTAATTGCTGCCTTCCGAACCCCACCGGCAAAGCTGTGAACACCCATTACTGTTTCAGGTAAGGACCTGAACTGCGAGTTGCCACTGCAGCATCCCTTCTCCAGCGGAAACGGGAAACGCTTCGGGTAACTGTATTACCACATACTGTCTCAGTCTCCAGGACTCCTGAGGTCTTAAATGTCTCACCACCTCCTATGGAAGTGTTTGGCCTTATTGTAGTTTGTAAACAGAATGCTTATAAACCCATAGTTGAAATATGTTTTTAGGCAACAACTTTCTTTTGATCCGTGGATGGGAAAGTTGTCAAAAGTATGAGAGTGTAACTGGTACGGGGTCAACTTTTTCTAAGTACCGCCTTTTCTTTTCTTTTTATCTCTCTCTTTCTTGGCCTCCTGCAACAAGGTTTTTGATGCAAGCAGTAGAAACTGATAGTGGCCAAGGTGGGCACATAGGTAAGCAGGCCAGAAAGGCCAGCTTTTTTCGGAGATGGGCCGAAGGGGCCAGGCTTGGAGCAGGTGGGAACCGAGGACTTCTAGGGGCCCGCGGTGGGAATTTCTGCTTTCCACCCAGCACTGCGAATGGCCTCAGTGATCTCCAGTCGTTCTGACCTCTGGCACTTGTGCAAGTGACTGTGTCCCAAGCAAGGGGGTTTGGATTGCCGTGCGCCAGACGACTGCTTATTCCTTGGGTTGATTCTGCTGGCGATAAGAAAAGTTTAGGGTTGTGTCTGCTAGAGCTACCGACCCTCTGAGAAGGGAGGACACTGGGATGGAGGATGGACGCCGGCCACCCCTTGTACCACACACAGGTCCACTGGTTTCCTTCCCTCTCCCTTCTCTGGATGTGCTTGCTTCCTCCCTTTCAGCCCCTGCCCCAAGTTTACCTGTGTGCCCACTGTGCTGAGAATTAGGTTAAATGGGAGGGGGCCAGGAAGGAAGGGGTACACTGTCATAAGCAAGACACATGTGGCCCATGCTGACATGGAATTCACTACATTCCAGCTTGGGAGGACCAGAGACTGGAGGCGAGCAAGCCACTGAGCCTCTGAGCTGCTAGAGGCCAGTGGGAACGGAGGCCGAGCCATGTCTCAGCTAGAAGCTAGGTACCCGGCTGTATTTGTTCACAATCAGGGAAAGCTCCATTTAAGAAAAGCAGACCCTAAGTTGTTGATGTAATACTAAAGTGCTGGTATACACTTAACATTGATATTTTCCCTGAAGGCCGCTACTCGGGTCGGTTTCAATCCCCTACAGTTCCTTCGTGAGAAATGCTGATATCAGATATGGTTTGTTTGGGAGGAACTAAGCATTAAAGACATAGATAACTCTGACCTCTCCTGAGCTCTACTTTTCTGTTCGTCCTCTACACTTAGGTATCTAACACCCATCCCCTACCCCATTCTGCCACGTCCAGGGGAGAAAGCATGTGCCCTAAAAATCCCCTGGGCACTTGTTAAACCTTTCCAAGCTCTACGTCTGGAGCGTCTGATTTCAGTAGGAGTCTCTGTCTCCCACGCACCTCACCAGGTAATTAATTCTTAGGGTCCAGGAAGCTTGGGAAAACTGCCCTAGAGAATGCTTAGTTAGGCACAATTAGGAAAAGATAATAACACCTTTGGTTATTATTGGCCCACTTTCAAGGAGCTGAAGTTTTAGTAGACTCCTCACCGCTGTCTACAGAGTCTTTGTGAATTGGCGGGGGTGGGGATGGTGTTTATGTCTCTAATTTTTCTCCTTGGGGAAGCCAAGGCTATGCCGTGGTAAAGGCGTCCGGGACTCTTCTATACAATGTTGCAGGGCGCTCTGACTGTGTGAATGGGATCTCCAGTCATACACAAGATTCTTTGGAGTGCCAATTCTGACTCCGTAAAAGCTCATGCTTTTCCCTTTGCTTTTATCTCTGCTGACATTGTCCTTGTTCAGGCGTGCATTGCCACTGCGCTAGATGGTCAGTCCCTTCCTAAATTGTCTTCCTGCTTCCACAGTTTTCTTTCTACCTGCCTCCCCCAGAAACAAATGAGAACCCTTAGAAATTATGGAGCCTGTCCGTGGGAAGGCAATGCTGTATTGTCATTAAAGGAGCAGCTTCAGCCATAGAAAGACAGGTTTGAATCTTCGCTCTACAGTTTCGCCAGGAGTGGGACGTCGGTCGTGTTGTTTAACCTCTCTGGGTTTCAGTTTTCTGACTCATAATTTGGAGGCAGCTGTATGGTAGTTCTGAAAATTAAGTGGTGGTGTTTTTGAAAGTTGTGGCACAACGGTAGACACAAGCAAGTGCTTACGGAGCGTTGGCCATTGCATTTACTATCGAGCAGTTCAAATAGCATGGAAATTTTCTGCTTAAAAATTGGGAGCCCGCGTCTGTAGCACTGTCTGGGGAAAACTCTTCTATCCCAGTTGTGGGCTCTTCTCCTCCACTTACTTTCATGGCGGTTGCTCTGTTACGATTATTTGTCTTTTTGGACCACTTTGGTCATTTCTATTTCCTAGAAAATGGTCTGTATTGTTGGGATTTTACAATTTATCAGCATGGGGTTACGTGTAATATTTCTTCATTATAAGAGACTTTACTCTCCCTGTCTGTGGTTTTTTTTTATTGTTTCTAGTTCTGAGTTATCTGTAACTTCTTCCCCCTTTTTGGTTAGTTTAGCCAGAGCTTTGGTAGAATGTGTGTTTTTTTTTCTTTTTTCTAAAAAGCGTCATTTCTAGCACTTAGAAATTATACTCCTTTGTTTCTGTAGTTCATTATTTTTTCTATTGTTACTTTAAAGCCTTTTTCTGAACATTTAGTTTAATTTTACTGTTTCTCGTTTACTGATGAAACACCTTTCTGAGGCTTCCCCAGTCAGCCCTCTCCCAGACCGCGAGGGCCCCCAGCCTCACCTTGCTCGGCCCACTGCAGGCCTCCTGGCGACGGCGCCCGAACCCGGCTCACACCAGCTCAGATAAAAGAGCCGAGTGGCTCATCTGACTGATGACCAGGGTGTATGTGCCTGTCAGTTCCACCTGAGCCAGGAGTGCACATGATATTTCTGGGTACCCATCTCTCTTTGTCTCTTAGGTCATCTGCTTTCTCTGATTATTTCCCAGCAGCCTCTCCTGTGTGGTAGGAAAGATGGGCCTTGGCTCTCTGTAGGTTTCACAAGTTAAGCAAAGGACATAAAGACTTGCAGCTCCCAGTGTTCATCTCTGTCCCCGCAAAGGATTCTGCTCTCTTAGCCCGGGTTCATGAATACTTTATTGACTGTTGCCTGTAGATACAAATTGAGCACTCTGCTTATGAAAATGAACAAGGCTTACTTATCTAAAAGATGTAGAAAGGAGTTAACATAGTTAGAATACATGTGGAGGTATCAGTAACATCATCTACGGCAGATGGTGATACAACTTACCAGTACCCAGAATGATAAAGTCCGATTGAGAGAGAGGGTGAACCCCAAACTTTCTTATAGCATAACTGTCAGTTTCTCAACCCAGCTTTTGCTTTTCTTTTTTGTTTTTGCGGGAGGGTGACACTGAGCACCTCACTGAGGCCAGATGTACTGTATCCATCACAGTGTGATCACCGTCCTTCAGTACATTGCCTGCCCAGTGTACTTGGCACTTCGGAATCCAGCGCTGTGGGACCAGACCAGGTCAGCCACCATGTGTAGGAGTCATGCTAACAAGCCTCTAGAGCGGCTACCAGCCTCACCCTGCACGGATCAGCCCCAGGCCTGGGGCAGGGGAGTGCTGCTGGCCAGCAGAGGTCCCATCCCCCATGCTGTCAGTGGGGGGGGCTTCCCAGAGGTCACAAAAAACCCAAATGTCAACTTGGAGTGTTTTTACCATACCCCATGAACTTTGTTTTGTTTGTTTAAAATATTTTATTTATGTTTTATTTTTAAAGAAAGGGAACGGGAGGGAGAAAGAGAGGGAGACAAACATTGATTCTGCTACTTCTCACATACACCCCAACTGGGGACTTAACCTGCGACTCAGGCCTATGTCCTGACCCGGAATCGAACCGGAGACCTTTCTCTTTGCAGGATGATGCCCAACCAACTGAGTCATACCAGTCAGAATGCCCCTCGTGAATTTTAATTCTTAGTGGTCTTTTTTCCTAAATATTCCTGTTCTAATTTGAATTCCCTCATTGATACAAGAATTATTCAAGAGACGATGTTTATCTTCTTGATCAGGGTTTAAGTTAGGTTTGGATTTGGGGTGCAAATCACCTCTCTCCTTGCCAGGTGTGTGTACACCACAGAACTGAGCTAGATGGGGCTAAAGTTTCATCTTTGAATAGGCTCTCTGCTAATGACTAGATTTGAGAAGAAGCTTGAATCTCAGGTCAAAAATGTGTGTTTCTGCTTCCTGTGGTTGACAGTAACTTGCCCCCATGAGGGAAGTGCTGATGTACTCAGATGGGGACAGGCCAGAAGGGGGAAAGGGACGTGGGAGGGCTTCTGGAAGGCTCCACCTGGGAGCTCCTGAGGAGCTCTCCTTACCAGAGAACAGATGTTCTCAGAGGGAAGAAATGAACCCACTCTGGGGTTTTAATGCTAAAAGACCGGCCCAGTGGATCGTGGATCTCGCGGATTGAATTAGATACTTCTCCACTTTGGGAGTGCGTTGGGGGTTTGTGAGGACGGGAAGAGAGAGGCACCTCACTTAGGTGAGGTTAACGACATTTGTGGTCACACTGCTTCTTGGGCTTTAAGGATTCCTTTGTTGTCTGGTCTATGCTAATTTTTGTAAATATTCAGTGAGCGCTGGAAAACAGAGGCATTCTTTCCTCTTTTAAGTATGGAGTCCTTACATAGTTTCATTAAGGACACTTCCATTTACAGCCCCAATTTCTAGGCATGTTTCCTAAAGCGGCTGCATCTGTCCATGATTTTCTGTTTGGCCTGACCTGTCTCCAAGTTTGTTTGTTTGTTTTAATGTGACTGGTTAGCCCTCCTGGCCCTGGGTCCTCAGGGACGAGCTTGGCCACCTTTCGACTTCTTTTTTATGGTGTGATCCCTGCCTTTGGAGAGTCGATTCCAGATTCTGCTCAACTTCCCGAGGAGGGGATCCAAGTGTACTTCCCCCTCTGGCCACCAGGGTGCGTGCAGCCCTTCTCGTGTGGCTGGCATCTGGGTGTTCCGCCAGGCTATGCTGTGGCACCAACGCCTTTCTTTCTCCAGAACCCCCTGATAGTTGCTTATACAAGGTCATCCTACACACACACACAAACACACACACATATCTGTAATTTGCAGCAGAAACTCCTCAAAGTCTGTGGGGCACAGATAGCCCTACCCTGAGTTTTCATTGGTGTTATATTTGGCAAGACTGGTGGTCGACACCCGTGCCCTCATTGGTCTTCTGCCTGGAGCTCCCTCCTGCTACAGTTCTGACTGCAGGGCATCCCCGGCCCACCCCGCACCCTCACTTGTTCTCCTGTAGCACTTACTTGAATCCTTAATTTAGCTTTTTCATCCGGTGTTGTGTAATCATGCTACTTTGTGTGTATTTATATCTATTTAATGAGTAAGCGTGCATCATTTTTGTTCATATATGTAAGAACTGTACCTGTAGAAGGACTTGAGGTATTTTGTGGATTAAAATGCAGCACATGTGAGGACACCTTGGAAAATTCTTCCTGGAGACGATTGGGGTAAAGGGCCATGCAGCTCACACGCTGAGTGGCCCCCCGCCCCCTCCAAGTTCTGCGTGTGCAGTGCAGCGCGTTAACGCCGTGCACAGCGTGGCGCAGCGCCTCTGGAGTACATTCATCCCGCGTAACCGAAACTTCCCTTTGCTTGGGAGATTCCGCATAGTCAAGGCAAAGTGACATGATGTATGAACAGGGGTTTTTGTTTGTTTGTTTTGAGCAGCTCTTCTTAGGAAAATATGTTCAGATTCATCGATAGCTATAGAATCTAAACTGTGGACCCTCTTTAGAGGCTTAGCTGCAGGTGTCGTTAATGGGCTTTCAGGTTTCAGCTATTGGAGTAACGTCCCAGAGTGTGACGTTAGTGCTGAAACTCCTGAGGAACGAAGATTTTCATTCCTCCTGGTTTTTCCATTTATTCGTATGCCTTTGCTCCTTTCCCCCCAAATGTGTTCTAGTTTTTCAACCAAGAAGCAGACTAGTAAATCCATAAAGGAGCAAGAAGGTGTTTTTCTGCTTGAAATACTGGAAATTTTATTGGCATTCTGTGGAACCCTACATTTCACAAAGCTCCTCATGACAAGGACTCGCTCAGTTGTAAAGATGTTATACTTGTGTTATGAGAGAACTTCAGACTTTAAGGAATTCAAACACTCATTTTGCATTGAGGTGTTTGACTTGAGAGGGGGCAGTCTTTAAATATCGCTCTACTGAAAGTAATTGAGTAACATTTGTGGGTGGGAAGTGACAAAACTGGATGCAATAATCCTAGAATTAGTTAGTTACTTGGTGGCATTACGGTGTTATGAACGTTTTAAGCCTGAAGAGCCCATGTGTCTGCCTTACCCTGAGGTGGATTCTGTTGCAGCAGTTGAGATTATGCCATGAGACATCTGAAAGAAGCAAAGCAGATAGAAACGTGATCAGAGAACACAATTCCACCTTTCCAAGGAACACAGACTGGGCAATCTATGGCTCTTGGACCCTCCACGGTCTTCCTAGAGCCAGGATAAGGCCTAGATGCAGCCACCTACACACACAAATCAGAAGGCTGGAGAACTGAAGTCTGCAGGGTGCCCTCCTCAGAGCGCCCACCCATGGAAGAGGAGGGGCCGGCCCAGACCCTCAGCGTGCTGGGGTCTCAGGGTAGGAGCCTTCAGTAGCTAGAATGTCCTGGTGAGTCCTTTCTGGGAAATAGCCATCAGACCCACACGTCCACGTGCATGGTGTCCCTTTTCTCCATCCCTCTCCTGTTTCGGTGGACATTCCACGTGGCCCCTTCTCTCACCAGACTACTGCCCCAGCTTTCTGACTGACCTCCCTGGTTTTCACTTTTGCTCCCCTGCAGTTTTTTTTCAACCAAAGCAAACCAGATTGTACAACTACACATCTCCTTAACTAATCACAGCTTGCTTGCACTCAGAACATAGATTCAAACTTCATAGCTGCCTGGCAGGTGCCCCGTGCTCTGGCTCCTGCCTGGGTAAGCAAATGTCGTCTTTCCCAGTGCTTCCCAGGATGGGTGGCGGATCACCGGTTTTTAAATTTCCGAAACCTGTGGATTGATATTTTTGTGAGATGTAACAAAGACATCTCAGCAGGGTCACATGGCTTACGGCCCTCCCTCTCAGTGTCCACTCATCGCATCCTGGGCTGGTAGGGAATCATTCAGAGCCAGCACAGTTGTGGATGCCACTTTGAGTAGCAGCATCTCTCCACGACGACCCTGAACATGTCCTTAGGGCTAGCCACTCTCCGTATCCCTCTGGCTTGCGTTTTATCTCCGCCGGTACAGTGTTAGCTCCACAGTGACAGGGAGCTGGTCGTGGCCTGGCCACCCCTCCACCAATAACGCCAGAACCAGTGCTGAAGCACTCTAGGTTCTTACTAAATCCTTGTTGGTGCTCCAGCACCTCGAGGTGCCTGTCCTGTCCAGCCAAAGCAGGAGGAAATCATAGGAGGTCCAGGCTCCCTGCCTTCTCCCCCTGGTGGGTTTACTTCCTCTCCACATCCAGTATTGGACATGGAGTCTGCTTCAGTCACTGTTACAGTGACTGGAATAAAGTACTTCTGTCTTCAGAGCTATTGCTAATTCACTGCATGACCTTGACCAGTGACTGCAATATGGCATATCTCTATCGCCATGTCTGCCAAGTAAGCATGGCATTTCCTTCCCCCATGCCCATGAAATCAGGTGATGCTCCCACACACCGCAGTGATCTCCAAAATACTGCGCCTGAGTGGCTTTGCAACTGTGTCAATTTTGTAACTAAAAATCAAAAGCTAATTTGTAACTTTCTAACTGCTAAGTTATACATAGCATATGCTTGGCTACACGACTGATGTGTTGTAAAAACTACCCTTCCCTGCCTTCGTGGCCGGGTCTCCTGGCTTCCTGCAGGCCGCCTCTTGCCCTTCGTATAAACCATTTGTTGTAAATATTCACTGCCACCTATTTTCCAATTTTCAAAACTATTCTCTAGCTTCAAATTTTAGGGAAGTTCTGTGAAGTTGACAAGCTAGTAGTTCTTGGAAAGATAGTAAGTCAACATCAAAATTGATAAAATAGTGCCTAGGTATCTCTAACTGCATTTCTTTAACTCTGATGTTGTGCGGGAACACCGGCCGCTGCCCCAGAGCCTTGGTGCGGCGTGCGCATACCTCGCTGGCCAGGGGTGATCTGCACAGCAGCGTGGGGTGTGCGTTCAGAGCAGAGGTTCCCAGGAGCCAGCCGGGCCATTCCCTGGCTGCCTGATGTTGGGCACCTTTTTAATGGCTCTGAGACTCGGTTTCCCTATCCATAAAGCTGACCAAATTAAAGAACCTTCGATTATGAGTTCCAGATGAGTTAACGCTTTCTAGCATATAGTTCATGCCACGTAAATATTAGTTATTATTATTTGCTGAGAGAAAACACACATTCACAGGTACATTTTGAAGTCTTCTTTCTCCAGTTTTATTTGAGATATAATTGGCATACAAAATTGTATAAGTTTAAGGTGTACTGCGTAATGATTTGACTTACATGTATATTGTGCAAAGATTATCGTATTAAGTTTAATTAATAGCTATCATCTGATATGGAAACAAGGAAAAGTATATTTCTTGTGGTGGGAACTCAGGATTTACTCTCTTAAGAACTCTCATGCATGCCACACGGTGGTGTTAACTCTAGTCACCGTGTTGGTCCTCACGTCCTTAATGCTCCGTGATGCTTAGTTACTTTGTAACCGGAAGTGTGTGCCTTCGACCACCTGCAGCCAGTTCCCCTGCCACCCCCGACCTCTGCCTGCCCTTACCACAAATCTGATCTCTTTCTGAGTGGTTTTTTTTTTTCTTGTAAGACTCCACATATTAGTGAGATCTTTCTCACTGACTTATTTCCCTTCGCATAACGCAGTCAAGGGCCATCCATTGTGTCCAGCACAGTTTGTGTTGTCACAAACGGCAGCACGCCCTCCCTCCTTTTGTGGCTGAATGTATCCCATTGTGTATACGAGTGAGTCCCGTCTTCTTCATCCACCCATCAGTGGACACTCAGGGCACTTCCACGTCCTGGCTGTCACCAACAGTGCTGCCGTGGACGTGGGGGTGCAGACTTCTCTTCAGCATAGCGCCTTCGTCTTCTGACGATGATTCCCAGAAGTGGAATTGCTAGATCTCTCTAGGACATGTTAAAGTATAACGTTTCTCGTGGAAAGATTTCTGTCTGATCGCTTTGACCACCCGAGTTTTTTCTGCAGGCTTTCGTGGAGGCCCAGAACAAGATCACGGTGCCGTTCCTGGAGCAGTGTCCCATCCGAGGCTTGTTCAAGGAGAGGATGACCGAGCTGTACGACTACCCCAAGTACAGCTGCCACTTCAGGAAAGGAAAACGGTGCGTGGGGTTGCTTTCATGTCCTTTTATTTTACTTCGCTGATTGAATGCGTTCTTCAGTTTTAAAACGAATTCTAAATAACGTACCAGTTTCTCAAATTAACTCATTATAAAATCTATTTATTTCTAAGCTTAAATGCAGGAGTAATATCTTCCAGTCTGTTGTCCACATTCTTAAAATAAGGGTTAAGAAATTTAGTAGATATCAACTGTAATTAAAAATAAATTTTTAAAAAATGAACATAATCACCAAAAAAGGAGGAGGAAAAGAAATTTAGCAGAGAGATGTCCTGGGAAGGAATCTGGAGCTTAAGGAGTTCCGCTTTCCATGGTTAAAACTGGGGAGACAGGTCGACCCATAGGCAACAAGAGAGGCCTGTGGGCCTATAAAACATTATCTTTTGGCTTATATTACTTAAAAAAATTTTATTGGACACATTTTTTTAATCAAAAAATGAAAATTGTCCATGAAGTAGAGTCTAGTAATTCACCTCTCTTGTTCTTCTTCTTTTTACACTCAGGCAAACATTCTCTTGTTGTTTTTTAACCCTCTTTGGAAGTACCATCGAAAATTTACTGTAGAATTTCTTAGGTGCCCCTGTCTCCCCAGCGAGGATCAGCAAAGTACAGTCCGCATCCACGCCCTGCCACCACCTGTTTTTATGAATGAAGTTTAAGTGGCACACAGCCGTGTGCATTCACGTCTGTGCTGTCCAGGGCTGCTCTTGCACAACTGCAGGGTTGTGTCGTGGCCACGGGGAGCTGTGGCCCACAAAGCCTGACAGTCTGCCAGCCCCTACCTAGCAGCCTGGCTAGAGGGAGAACCTGCAATTTGTTTTAGAAACTCTGCTTCCTTCTCAATTGAAAAGAAAAAAAGAACTACTGCTCTATTTGAATATTAGTATTAATTTTAGCCAATAAAAGTGTTTGTTTCTATTTGTCTAAGATGCAGAATTTGAATACATAAAGCGATTCAGATAATACACTAGGTCCAGGGAGACGGTAGGCCTGTCCACCCTCGTCCCCCTGGCCCAGGCACGGCCTGTTTGCAGTTGTGGCACTGTGTGTGTGTGTGCGGGTTTTCTTCTTTTGGCTTGTGTGCATTTGTTTTTATTCCACACACAGAAAACTCTGTAGCTAAACAGAGACTGTCTCTGCCCCCCAGGTATTTCTATTTTTACAATTCAGGTTTGCAGAATCAACGAGTACTGTATGTACAGGATTCCCTAGAAGATGAAGCCAGAGTGTTCCTGGACCCCAACGTCCTCTCCGACGACGGCACGGTGGCGCTTCGAGGTACGTGCTCCCCGGCCAAGACCCCGGAGTCCCAGGGCCCTCATGTGAAATTGGTGTGGTCACCTCACCTCTGAAATGCCAGCCAGAACGTGGACTGCATTGCAGAACAGATGCACCCACAGTATCAGGAAAGCTGATTTTTGCCCAGTGTATTTAGAATACGCAAGTAGTCGCCTGTTCTGAGGGCTGGAAGCAGGGCGGGAGAATGCCTCACTGGACCCAGATTAGCTTCTAGGGCTCCTGGGGTCCTGAAGTATTATCATCATCACTTCCTGTAACATCCCTGAGAACCGTCTGTGATTGGAAAAAAAGTTAATCCTTATCCAGAAGAAATTTAAGCTATACAAAACATGTTTCAATTATAAAAATAAAATAGGAAGGAACATTTATGAGATTTCGTTCCTTGGGAGGGGCGAACTGATAAGAGTTTTAAAATTTAGATAAATGTCAGTGTGTTAGAATTAAAAGTAAAAAAATATAATCTTGTAAAACTTGGACAACTGTCCCCTAAAGATACGAGTTTAAAAACCGAATAAGTAAGTTTAACCTGCATTTGCTTTATGTCCCTTAAGATGACCTTCTCCACGGGCATGAGTTTAGGTTACCCCAGGTTTGTGCTATGGCAGTAGCTCTAGGGTCAGGAAGTTTGCTATGCTGGGCTTCAGTGATTGTATGCTATGAGAACCACGTCGTGGTAGCATTATAGATGTTTTTAGTGAAGTCAGCTCATCTTCATCTTCTGTTTTATTTTTTTAAAAAAAGCACAGGTGTAGGCTCAATCCTACAGAATTGAGCAGTGGGAACCTGAAGCCCTATAATCAGAGGGGGATTACCCTGTGCAAAGACCCTTTTATAAAGGCATGCAGTTAGTTAGTCGTTCCCCTCCTCCTCTCCCCAGATAGGCCCTGCATGTAAATGATGACTCTTTACCAGCTAGTATTGAAAGTCAGGTGCCAGCCAGCTTATAGGGGTATTCCTCCATGAATTGGAGCTTGGAGTTAAGTGAACTTAATACACTGGTTCCATGTAATAATATACTTCGTATAGGAATTCATTTGATTTTAACAAAGGTCTACCTTGCAACTCACCCAGAAAGACTTCATTGCGACAGGGTCTCCTCTCTTGCTCTGATACTTCATTCTAGTAACTTTTAGTGGGACTTTTGCCGTGTACCGGCTCTGATGGATGAGAAGGAAAATGAGACATGGGACCTGGCTTCAGGTTTAGATACTGGTGTTATGGGGAAGTAACAGTGTGGGTCAACATTCACATTCTTTTGATAGTAGATATAGTACATTTTAAATATATATATATTTCAAATCACAGTGTTTTATTTAAATTTTTCCTGAAAATTTTCTAATTATATATAAATAATTTAAACACCACAATGTTATATAGAGTGGAAAGTGAGTAATTTCTCCTAACCATCTTTTAGATGCTTTTCTGCCATTATATACATATAAGCCTGGGTATTTTATAGGGATTATGAGTGATTCATAAGTGGGCTTTTTGAAATTTTAAACAAATTTCCCAGTGATAAAAGTTTCATGTAAAATAGTAGGAAACCTCTGAAATTGGGTTTCTGGGGATAATTTTCGACCCCCTAGTAAAGTTCGACAAACATTACAGAAGGGGAAATCTCTGGTGTCCGTGTCTGGTACCAAATGCTACATATATATATCTCGTTCTTCATAATTATCAAAGACACCGTGAACACGTGAGTTTTCACCAGGAAACCTTCTGTACTGGTTCAGGCTCTCTCCCAGCCCTGGAGAGTCGCACACAGTGGCGCAGTCCGCGGCTGGTGGTGCTTTCCTGCCCTGTGCTTGCCTTTGGAATGAGCCCCGCATGAGACCCGCACAGCAGACCCGCGGGCTTTACCTGCCTCCCCCCAGGCTCGTGGCGGTCAGAGCGTTCGGGCGAGAATCCCTGAGGGCCAGCACTGCTCAGAAAACGAGGCCGTAAAGAGGGAGCTCAGATAGTTTGGAATCCATTCCAGAAATTACCTAATGGCTCCAATTTCGTTCTGTTACATGATGTCATAATTCAGTCATTACTGGGAAAGCAGTCTCCTTATTTCTCTTCCCCCTCGTTCTTTTTAGAATATAAATAAAATATGCTAAAAGTCTGAGATACGCTCTGCTTTTAACTGAACTGCCTATTAAATTATAGAAATTAAAAAAA
>PVKM010039960.1:0-13589 GCA_004027735.1 Carollia perspicillata | reverse complement strand
GGGAAGCAGAGAAAAGTAAGGATGTGTCATTGTTAAAACCAAGAGTTCAAAAACCAGGATATAGAACAAGTAGAATAATTTGATCAAAGACATAGATCCAAACAACAACAAAAACTGTGTTCAGGGGCAAAGTTGCAGTTGGAAAAACAATGTGGAAAGTTAAGCTGAAAGGCCAGAACAAATTTGGAGAGTGTAGATTCATTTGAGAATGTATTTCATACCCTGTCCTTCGAAAGGCTTTCAACAACACTGGTGCACACACGAAAATTACAGTGTGCTGTAAACTACAGAAAAATTTAATTGTCCTTCAGAATTCAAGATGAGATAAAAATATAGATAAGCAGAAATATTGCTTCTGTGTAAAAAATGAAAGTGCGGCTTAGGAAGAGGCACTGGAGGGGTGAACAAAGCCAAGCAAAATGACGTGGCAGCAGAGGGAGGCCCACGTTTCCTGAAGACAGGAAGCAGCAGCCATTTAACAGAGGCCTGGGGTGAAGCATCCACCAGGTTCCACCATGACCAAAGGAGGCAACTGGTCGAGGCTTCTAAACAGAAAGATTATCTGCATTCTTATTTCCAAAACCACCCTCAAAAGATTTTAGCAGTTTTCTTTTTAAAGTGTTGAATCCTATGCATACAGGGCAATTTTCAGATTTTATAGACATTGAAATGTGGATGGCCCACCCGAAAGTTGAACATGACCTACCATGTCTGTGCGTGTGTGTTGGCTTTTGGGTGAAAGGATCTGGAAGCACTACTGTTTCAGGTTGTTTCAGGTGTGTCAAAAAAACAGACCTTAGTGCACATGGTCGACCTTCGAGTAACATTGTTTCACTAGTCAAGGGACAACCCCTGTTTTTTTGAGGGCCTTCTAAACCTTCATTGTATCGTGAGCTCAAGGGACCTACTCTCAAACTTAAGATCTCTATTAACTAACTACAACAACTACTTTTGCTATTTCAATTTTATATCTACACATAGTTGCCTTTTTCTGTTTACCTATTACTTTTATTGCATATACTTCATCCCAAAATTGTAACATCTTTAATGTTGGATTTTGGTGGGGGCGGGGTTGGTAGGAACTACTTGAGTAATCATTTTGTTCCTCATATTTTTGAGGCTTCATATAAACTTTATTTTGTGATGAAAAATAAAGACAAATTCATATGCTGAAAAAATCCCCAAAATTTATTGCATAATTTAACCTTTAAAATAATGTATATGGTATGTATACATTAATTTGCCTATTGCAACAAATTTACTATTAATCTTACTTTTAATCTGAAAATATGAAGTAATGCATTTACCTAATAATAATTATGAAGTTGACATTTTGGTGAAATATATTTCTTGTATTGCTTTAATAAAAACTGAAGTACTACAGGATATTTTCGTATTCATGGAGAGCTAAAAATGTCTATTGGAAACAAGCAATAGCTCTCTTTGCCAAATAACTTACTTAGCAAACAATAGGCAATTTGTTCCACTGAGTTAGTTCATTTCATTTTGTGCAGTAGTAGTCAAAATACTTACCCTCAAATGTTATTTCGTATAACTGATAGACACGAAGTAAAGAGGGCCTACCATTTCTCAAATTAATCTTCACTTTCCAATTTTTATACTCTCGCTGTCCCTCATGTGGACTCTAAACATTGCAAAAAGCAGTAGTATTTGCATTTTGTTATATATCTTGAGTGATTTTTTTTTTAGCAGAAGTACATCTATCAGGTATACTGTAATTTATTTTAAAGCCATTGTACCAGATGGAAGAAAATTTTGGACTAGGAAAGAAAATCTAAAATTACTCTTAATCATTTAAAAATACATTTAAACTATGGCAATTTTTCTTAGAAATCAAATATAAATAGCATATTCTAACAAAGTTTGCATGGATTACATCATACACTTTTTAATAACAGTAATTCAGAGGAGAATGTAGTTCATATCTCCTCAATCATTTTTAAGAATATCATGGCTGTATCAAAAATTGGTATTTTAGATTTTGTTCATAAATAATGAAAAAAGTAAAAGTCATTTAAGTGTTTTTTAAACTTACACAGCAATTTTCTCTGAAAGACATGGATGACTTTTAGTTCCATTAAAGTGCTGGAATCTTTCGTCTTTTGCTCTATGATGGGATATTTTAAAAGTAGAACATAGTGTCTCCTAGTGCTTTCCAAAGCTACTGTATTTTTTGGACCATAAGACTCACCTAAGTTTTAGAGGGAAGCTTTCCAAAGCTACTGTATTTTTTGGACCATAAGACTCACCTAAGTTTTAGAGGGAAGTAGGAAAAAAATTTGAAGCAAAAAATGTGGTAAAATATTTAATAACATATTTCACCAATGTAAATGTAGACAGAACTCAACAGCAGCATTAACAACCATCATTCCTCCCAAATTTGCAGGGGGGGGGTGCATCTTATAGTCCAAAAATATGGTAGTTCTCAAGAATACAGAGGAGAAAAATACTTACAAAATTTTACTGGAATCTTCCTTTTACACTGTCTACTGTTTCGAGTAATGTCAAGTAAGAGAAATAAGTTCTAACTCACAAAAAGTTTGGAAAGTATTATTGAAAGACAAATATCACAGAAAGTGATTTATTATATACTTTTCCTCTCTATTCAAGGTAAGGCACTAATTGAAACAATAAGAGAGGGAGAAAAGTTCAAGATTACCATTAAGAATGTCTTCTGATTCTCAGAATTCAAATTTGTATACTTTTTTTAAAGCATACTTTACTGATTATACTATTACAGTTGTCACATTTTTTCTCCCCTTTCTTTCCCTCCACCCTGTACCGCCCCCCTCACCCTCCAGCATCCCCCTCCCACAGTTCATGTGCATTGGTTTTACATATAAATTCTTTGGCTTCTCCATTCCCTATACCTTTCTTAGCCTCCCCCTGTCTATTTTGTGCCTACCAATAATGCTTCTTATTCCCTGTACCTTTCCCTGCCATTCTCTTCCTCCCTCTCCCCACTGATAACCCTCCATGTGCAATCCATTTTTGTGATTCTGTTCCTGTTCTAGTTGTTTGCTTAGTTTTTGTTTTTAGGTACAGTTGTTGATAGTTTTGCATTTGTTGTCATTTTACTGTTCATAGTTTTTGATCTTCTATTTCTTAGATAAGTTTTTTTAACATTTCATATAAGGCCTTGGTGATAGTGAAGTCCTTTAACTTGACCTCACCTGGGAAGCATTTTATCTGCCCTTCCATTCTAGATGATAACTTTGCTGGATAGAGTAATCTTGGATGCAGGTCTTTGCCTTTCATGACTTGCAATACTTCTTTCCAGCCCCTTCTTGCCTGTAAGGTTTCTTTTAAGAAATCAGCTGATAGCCTTATGGGAACTCCTTTGGAGGTAACTCTCTCCTTTCTTCTTTCTGTTTTTAAGATTCTTTTAAGGATTAATTTTAATACATAGGCCAGCTAATACTATGTATACACACACAAACACACACAGGCACATACACACTAATTTTAATATAAAAATAGGTCATTGAAACACATGATGAACAGCTGTTTTACACACCTATTTCTTTTTCTTCCGTGATTCACAGTGGTGTGCATTTATCAGTGTTTCCTGTATGGAGGTTGGTTGAGTGACAGAGATTTAGCCAATGGAAAATGAGCAGGAGCGATATGTGATCATTCTTGGCTAGGATCAAAAGAGCCTGCTCTGCTGTAAGTGAACTAAAGTCTTCATTTCCTTCATGGACCAGATGTGGATAAACAGAGGGGACTTAGAAGTCATGTACTGAAGATAATGGAGCCATAAAATGAAAGAAACCTGAGTTTTTGAATTACCACTTGGAGGAGAACTAAACAGTCTTTCAGAAAGATAGTTTGGTTTTTAAATGAGAAAAAAAATATCTATTATGGTTGAGCCACCCTAATGTTTTTCTTTATTTGTTACAACACCTTAGCATTATTTTTTAAATATGGTAATGTTTCAAAGAGTTTTAATTATTAATTCAAAGAGTGATTTACAAAATAAATGAAGGCTTTGCAAATGAAAGCTGTATATATTTCTATT
The DNA here is from genome assembly GCA_004027735.1 of Carollia perspicillata. Lineage (NCBI taxonomy): Eukaryota > Metazoa > Chordata > Mammalia > Chiroptera > Phyllostomidae > Carollia > Carollia perspicillata. Next base: position 9,547 of record PVKM010039960.1, on the reverse strand, counting down.
TTAGAATAATGATATGATTAATAACAGGTTTATTTAAAGACAATGAGAAGTTAAAGGAGATTTCATAGGTTCCTTTGGTCCATATTATTATTCATATTTTTTTAAATGATGTTTTATTTGGAAGGGTGACATTTTTGAACTTTAAAAGAGGCAGTGACATTTTAGAAAACTTAGCTGACAATTTTAGAATCTGTGATTTCTCCTGCCTGACTATACCATATCTAAGGGTAGGATCATATATTATTAATCTTTCTAGGCCAGAGTTTCGTTATATTTAGCAAATGGTAGATGTTCCATACATTTTATTGAGTGATTGTATAAATATATGTACTTTCTATCTTATTTTACCTTATCAGTTATGATATTTATTATATATATTTAGTATAGCACATACTTATTAGTCTTTACAGTGTTTTATAATTATGATATGCACATAAGCAAACAAAGACCAACACAAAGATAGAGACAAATATTTTGTTTTGGCCTAGCTATGGACAAGGGCCAGTTCTACTACACTCAATTTACATCAAAGGCTATAACAGACCTGAAACATGAAGCCTTGTTCTTCACCAGATCTCAGGTGAAGAGCAAAGTGATGAGAAGAATGAATTTTTAGAACTCTGCACTTTGTAGGTGTCATGGGTAATGAATTTTGGATACTTGAGAAAAAAACTCCAAAAAGGGAAAATCAGACAATGAGTCAAAAGAGCTTTAGTTGACCTGGAAATGATGAGAAGGAGGCGGCAAACAGACTCTGCCTCTAGGAACAGTCTTGGTGTATTTCAGATTCAGTATTTCTCTGAAGATAAAACTTCTGATTAGTACAGTAATGAAGCAATTCTTATAACATACATATGTATTATCCATGTTATATAATATATTATTTATAAATGCTTGCTTATGATTACATTTATATATATATGATCTGACAGTAAAAACTCTTTAAAATATTGATTTTAGTCAGCAAATATAAGAAAATATTAACATTTTTTCATTTTTGTGAGTGAAAGGTGAAAGAAAAAAAGAACCAAGCAATCTTTTTCAGGATGGTCAGTGAATAAAACAAATTCTGTCCAAACAATAGCAAATCAAAAGATAAACCAAGAGAGAACCAGGTCTTTTAAGCTGAAAATCAGCACAAATCACATTATGATGAATGTATACAATTAACTATGATAGTATGCAATTCGATTTTATACTGATTTTTCTTCAAAATTATCTTGTTTTAACCACTTCTTATGAATGAAAAATAATTTCCAGTTTTGTTTTGAGCCATCAAATAAAAAACACCCTGTAAATGAGAAGGAAACAAGAATCCATTTGGCTACTGCGCCAGGAGGGCCCCTGACAGCAGGTGATTACAATAAAACCACCTTGTTGTTGTATAGTTAACATCTGTGCTTTCTGAATGGTAAAGTAAATGAACATCATGGATACAGCTCTGGATTCACATTTTGCCACCTGCCTGCACACCAGCGTATGCAGCGCCTTCAAACCACAAAGCCAAAATTTCTGATGCATCCTGCCAATTTTCCTTACATGAGTGTGTGCGTCAGTGATGAGGAACAAGCACGTTTTGAAAGTTGGTTCATAAGGGAAGAGCAATAATTAAGTTTATAATAGTGAAAGGCTAGGATCAGAAGCAATTTGGAGAAAAATAAAGACTAGAAAGCAAATATTCTGTGGATTCCAGAATCATCTTATTTTTTAATGGTTTCCAAACACATGAACACACATATACACACATGCACATATACACACATACATATATGCATATATATATACATATATGCATATGTGTGTAGATATAACTGATTAAAAACAGAACAGATATCTGTGGACGTTTTTGCTGATATATTAACATTTAAAGAGATTTAATTTAGATAAAAAATTGATAATTTACAAGCAGATATCTTTTTATGGTTACTTAAAGTCTTCAAATATAGATAGAGAAGAGTCAGCCAATTGTTTACAGACATTTTTAAAAAACTTCTGTAACACCTAGTATATTTTTTAAATGTGTACTTTGAAAATAAATGAACATGTTGATAACTAATTCCAGAAATTTTGTTCCCTGTTATGATGTGGTTTAAAGTTATTAAGTGGAAGAGTTTGTAGTAATGACATCTGTAATTGGATTTTTAAAAATTTGTTTATTGTTTTTGTTCATAACATTTAACTTGACAAAACTCATCATGCTATGCTTAAATTAAAGATTTTAATTAAAAATAAAATTGTGTTTGCAAGCATACGTTGTTACTGGGAAGAACATTTGATTATGAACAAAGAAACCTAGCTATTTCACTCGCTTATTTTGTGGCCCAAATAAAGTAGTTAAAGTCTCTGTCTTGAGATTATCTGTCTACAAAATGAAGGAACTGCTATGAGTAGAATTAAAATCAAGATACTCTTATCTGTTTCAAAAAATATAAAATTGAATGAGAAGTGTTCCTTGATAATGTGTTTAACAGTCATTCTAAATCTGTTCACGGTGAATCTCTCAGAACTCAGAATATTAAAGACTGTAGAAAACTTGAAGAAAACCGAAAGCAGCCAGTCAGCCAGCATCTCACCTCTCTGGCCCCAAGGATGCTGCATTGTTATTTTTGAGGCAAAAGGTGCTAGAGGATGACACATGGACACCCATCGGCAATAAACTGCTACGACGCTTAGGGTATTTAAAAATCACAATTCTTACCAAAGGTTGAAATGAGACTTTCATGAATTAGGATTTAGAAACATTTTTGCTCTTTTTGTCATTCCCAAATGTCTAATCAACAAATACACTGTAAATTATTGTTGGACATTTAAATTCAATATTTCCCCTTTGTAAGATGTCTCATATTGTGTATCTGATAAGACAAGCAAGCACCATCTGCCTGCTTTTTAAATTGACATTTTTCACCACCTGAATGCATACTTTTGTGCCATTTTGTGGAAAAGGTAATACAAAATTTGGAAATAAATATAAAGTTTCATATTTCCAAAGTTATTTTCTGTTCTGTTAGGAAGTACATATGAATCATATAAAAACATTTTTGAAGGCTATTATTTTGTTTACTTTAATTCTCAATTTCAAAAATTTGCATTATAATGCATTTGAGATGAAACACAATTAAATAAAATTAAATGTATTTCTTATATATTCAAAATCATGTAATATGTAATATTTTATTCTATTATGTATTTCCATGAAATTTTAGTTTTAAAATTTATGAGAAGTTTTGTAATATTTCTTAAAGTAATGCCATTCATTAAATAATTTCTATTGTACTCATAAGATATATATTTATGAGTAGCATATTAATGTATCAAATAATAGTGTGTGTATATATATACATATATATACATATATAAACACCATTCATATTGTTATAGTTTTTGAGACAATTTACCAAAAAATATATTTAAAAATACTAGAAAAACTAATGATTTAAGACTTATTAACCTATTAAGTGATCTGGATAACATTAATGGGCATTGTCCAATTACAAGGCTTGATTCATTCAACAGATTCTTATTGCTTCCTGCTTAGCATGTGCCAAGGACAGGTAATTTAGAGATGAAAGATGCCTGATATTAATGCCAGGGGAAAATTACCACACATACACAAATCACTATGATAAAAGGGGACGTTATGATAATCTTAGGCATGGTATACATTTGCAAGGCGTGAGGACACTTCAGATGAAGGGATAACTAACCAGTCTTTATGTCATGGCAAGGACAAGGGAATAATTCATAGATGGCATGAAAATCTACACTAACAGAATGAGATATACAATAGAATAGGGTGGTGTATGATTTATGAGAAGGAATCACTCCTGAGAGCCAGAATACAAGTAGAAATGCACAGAGATGGTAATGAGTTAGATATATTCCTATACCTGCACCCAGGGCATCATTCCTCAAGTAGAAGCTACAGAAGGAGCCTGGTGGGTAATGAGCTAGCTGTTCATGGAGACTCTTCTATGGGTCTTCTTCTTAGGATGATCTCCTAGGGAGTTTGGACTGTAGCTGGGAGGCTATTTTAAGCAAGGCTATTATACAATCAAATTTGGACATTAGAAAGTGTACCCTGGAAGCAATGTTCAGAATAGGTTGTTCAGGAACAATCTGAGATATTATGAAATACTGGATTTTCAAGAATTATTTCCAGATAGTAAAATAAAAAGTGAGGGTGGGTGTATTAAAAAAAAGGAGATACAATGAAGATATGTTTAAGAGAGCAGAAAGAATTTTTTAAAAACAAAGCTGGAATAATTCCCTATTTTCTGATTTAAATAATTGAGTGGCTGTTGAGTCTATTTTTGAGACTGGAAAAAAAAGGGATAGTTTTTGTGAAACAGTAGTGAGTAGTTCTGGGCTTACAGAGTTTGAGACGTAACTGCAAGACCCCTGGCTGCAGGTGCTAACTGAGTTTTTGGACCTACGAACGTGGAAGCTCAGGACATATTTTCACCTTAGGAGTTCATTAAAAGGTAGGTGGTATTTGAAGCCATGAGAAGAGTATTTATTTAAAAATAGGTTGCCAAATGAAAGGAAAATTCTTTGGAACTCAACAGAGGTGATGGTGAGGTTATCCAAAGAAAGTATATTGTAGGAAAAAAGAGCAGTGACAAAGGAAGGTTTCTGAGCAAGATTCTTCCTTAGGGACAATGGAGGAAAAATGGGAGCCGGTGAAAGAGATAAGATGTTGTTAAAGAAGTATTGAGAACAATTCAGAAAGGGATACTATTAACAATTTCTCCACATATGAAGTGCCCCCAAATCTCAAATATTACAGTAAGTTAAATCAATCCTGAAATAAAATACTATTTTTATGGTAACTAAGCAGAATGCCTTTAAAATTAGGGAAATAAATTTCCAAGAATTTGGGGAAAATCACATTACATTAATTTGTGGTGAGACAGAAAGACATTGAAATAAAATCAATCATGATATTTTAAACTAGATAAAGTACTTTCATGTCATTAGTGAAACAAAACCATTACACTATTTAATCAGTGAGCTCCTGTCTATCTTCGTATCTATGATTCATGAAGAAAGAGTCCAATTACACAAGTTGTAATGTTTGAAATACCATAAATAAAAACAAAAACACTTTATCAAAGTTAGCTTTTACTGCTGCACTGAATAAAGTTAAAGATACATGCTATGGCCTATGTAGTCAATGTATCTTCTCCACTATGCTTTTAATGCCTTTTTCCCTCCTGACAGAAAAAAATGCTGACTCACTTGAAATCATGAATACTTCTTCATCTATAGAATGCAGATATGTTTGACTTTCAAAGTCAATAAAATATACACTAATGTATCATTATGAAATTCACAGAATGTTGACCACTTGATTTTTCATCTGTTTTATTGATAAAAATATACTACATGAAAGGGGAAAGGGAAATGCTGGCACTGTTGCTGCAGTTTTAGTTATGTCTTTGTACACAGTCCAGCAGATGTAAGGCTTGCTTCAGTGTGGTTGGTAGGGTGCGTGAGTGTCTCCCACGAGATGGACAGCAATTTGACACTCTGCCTAAAATGTCATATGGTGTGCTTGAGTGAAATATTGTCATGTTACAGAATTGCATGCTTATGATTTTGTAATAAAAAGGGACTTATTTTTACCAGACCCTGTATATTTACAGGACTGAAGTGGCTCATATATTTGAAGGGAACATAAATAGATTCCAACATTGATCATAAGTCATAAAGCAGGAAAAGTTATCTAAATACGTATCATAGTCACTTATGAATGAAAATTTGCTAAGTTTTATTTTGTAGATAATCACCTAATTACTTTAAAAACAGAAAATAACAGTGGAATATATACATCTCCATCTGATAGTATTAAATTATTAAAATTCATTAAAATCAGTTCCTATTTATATGTACAAAGTATGTTCTAAAACATTCATATATAATATTTGAAATCAAACTCCCATAGAAGAACATGTGGGGTGATTTTTATTTACTCCATAGACATTTATTGAACAGCTTTCTGGGAGATGGAGATACATTGTTAAACAGAAGAGGCATAATCACTGCTGTCATGGAGCTTGTTATCAGGTGAAAGGATATAAGCAATAAATGCACAAATTGCATACATTAAACCTTAGGTAAGGCCCACTGCTGTTCTTAGTTCTTTAAGGGACTTCCTTTAAGAATAGAAAAGTGGTGAGGGCAGTAGAAGCAGAGTGAATGAGAGCATGTTTAATAGTGTAGTGTTAATTCTTCCAACTGGCTCATCAATAACTGCTTTTGATGAGGAGGAGGCTTTGGCATCTACTTAATGAGCCTGAAGATCTGCTCCCAGCTGGGCTGCATGTCTATTCAGATTTGAGTGTGTGCTGGCACTGAATGATTTGAGGCCGTCTTTACAGTGAGCTTCAGGGAAAACATTAAGGGACTTTTCATGGTGTCAACTGAAGGACTCCGGCAGAGCTAGGACACCTTGTGACATCAATATAAATAGCTGCAGATTGACAGCTGGTACCAAGTAATCAAAAACAGGTGGCTAAATGTGAACTGAAATGTGATGGTGATTATTGTATTTTGAAGGTACAGTCTGTGAATCTTCCTGTGTGTAATCAGGGTGGCTGTTTGCATTATAAAAGCCATAGGCTCATTCCAACCTGTATCTATGATTCTACCAAGTCAGCTTCCATATTTGCTTATATAATTTAAACATCTGTTCGTATGTACGGTTCACTTCTACAGTTAGGGAGAACTGCCTATAGCCTAAAAGTGCTCTCCTAAAAACACCAGTATAATTGTTCTTCCAGGTAATTTCTCAAACTAAAAATGATGCAAAATAAAACACAAATATCCTTACCTAAAATAAATTTATATCTCTTTATATTTGATAAATGGACTACTTAAAAACATGCTGTTTAATAATTACCATTATTTCATGTCTGTCATGTTTTAAGCCTAACTTCAAATGTCCTTCTAAGTAACGATAGTAAGTTAACAGCAAATTCCTTTAAACATGTACTATGCCCATTCTAACAGGTACGAGGTGATATTTCATGTGGTTTTACTTTGCCTTTCCCTGATGATTAGTCATGTTGAGTATTTTTTCATGTATCTGTTGGTCCTTTGTATGTGTCCTTTATAAAAATGTCTATTTAAATCATTTGCCCATTTTTAAATCACATTTTTTTTGTTTTTGCTGTTGAGTTATATGAGTTCCTTATGAATTTTGGATATTAATGCCTTATCAAATAAAAGGTTTGCAAATATTTTCTTCCATTCTGCAGATTGCCTTTTCATTTTGCTAATTGTTTCCTTTGTCCTGCAGACTTTTTTCTTTTGCATGTGCATGTGCAGTTTTCCCAACGCTATTTATGAAGAGGCTATTCTTTTCATATTGAGTATTCTTGAATCCCTTGTCAAATATTTGTATTTGTGTGATTTATTTCTGTGCGCTTGATTCTGTTCCATTGGTCCGTGTCTGTTTTTGTTCCAGGACTAAACTGTTTTTAGTAGAATGGATTTGTAATAAAGTTTTAAATCAGGAAATGCGATGCCTCTAACCTTGTTCTTCTTTCTTAGGATTGCTAGGCTTGTTTTTTTTTTCCCCCTGAATAATGCCATTTTTCTGTAAATGTCTTTATACCCTTTGCCAATATCCTCTTAAAGGGCTGAGCTGAGTAACTACTGTACTACTTAGGTAAACTATTTTGTGTTACTTAGTCTCCTTGTCATGGGTCATTAAAAATTAGATGACAATCATAGTTGAGTTTGTTTTTACAAAATGTAATTTAAAAGAAAAAAAAAGAATAGGAAACAACACTGGTCTTATGAGTTCAAGCATGCTATGTTATTGATTTCTTTCCTGAGTTTAATGCCCAGTCTTCAAACTGTATGTCTGAGAAACTATGTGATGTACTTCAGTATCACAAGCTATGAAATTAATGTACTCTTTTTCATTATAATAATTAATTCCTATATATTTTTAAAGCCAAGAGAATACATGTTTTTTTTTTTTTCATTTTGCGTTTTGTTTTAACAAAAGCTGTTTCTTTTCATTCCTGCTGTGGAAAAGGTAATGTGATCTTAGAACAAGCACGAACAGTGTGTGTCCTTCCAAAGCATTCAGGAGTTGCCTTCCAGACCAGTGTACAAGTCACAGTGGAAAATCGGTCTCATTCTGTAACAGACAATTATATCTGTTACTACAAATGATATTATCAAGGTTGATCACTCATCTTATTCACCAGGCATACGAGTTCTACTTTAAAGAAAATATATTTACCAGCAAAATATATTGAAAATTTTTGTTTTAGAATTCAAATGCAATTGCAAAAGATAAACTCAAGACATGTTTTCAGAAATGTCCATATTTTCAATTTTCATTTGATAATTGAAGTATATTAGTTATAATATGACCCACTAGTTGATTCCTTCACACATTTGTAATGTTACTTTTTGCAGGTGACTTTAAGTGTTTTATCTTATGTTTATAGCATTAGTCACTAGGAAGGGGTGTCCAACTTTTTGGCATCTCTGGGCCACACTGGAAGAAGAAGGGTTGTCTTGGGCCACACATTAAATATATTGTGACCCATAATCACAAAAAAATCTCATAATGTTTTAAGTAAATTTACAATTTTGTGTTGGGCCACATTCATAGCCATTCTGGGCTGCGTACAGCATGGGGGCCACAGGTTGGACACCCCTGCTAGTGTGTGTATGTGTGTATCCTGAGACAAAGGATGGGCAATTTCTACTCTATAGTGTTAACGTTGTTGGTGTAATCTTCAAATTATTTTCCATAATCAAGTAAGAAATTATAATATGAATGTATTCTAAATCAGTTGGTATTTTCAAAGTAACATCTTTGTTCAAAGTTGTGAGATTTTATGATATATTTACCATACATTAAAATTTTAAAATTGGAGGGAGTTCTGGCCAAGATGCAGACATACATAGAAATACTTTGCCTCCTTGCACAAACAAAAAAAGGAAACGTTTAAAAACAAAAAACAACCAGAACTGCCAGAAAATTGAACTGTATGGAAGTCTGACAACCAAGGAGTTCAAGAAGAAATATTTATTCAGACCAGTAGGAGAGGCAAAGACAGGCAGCCAGGGTGTAGAGGACTCGTGGCCAGGCAGCGATGGACAGACCAGGTGGGTGAGGCAGCAGATGGCAGACCAAGCAGCCCTATATTCACATGTGGGTAAACTGGGAGGAACAACTGGGAGAGACCACACAACCCAAAGTCCCAGTATGGAGAAAAGAAAGCCTCGGAACCTCTGACTGTAGAACCCTGTGGGAGTTTTGGCGGCAGGAGAAACTTCCGGTCTCGTGAAAGTGAGACAAGAGCTGAGCAAGTGGCATTGTTCCCTCTCTGACACCTCCCCCACAGGCAGCACCACACTGGGGTGAAGTGGGTTGCCCTTCCCTGGTTAATGTCTAAGGCTCTGCCACTTAAAACATAACAGGTGGCTGAGACAAAGAAATATGGCCCAAATAAAAGAACAGATCAAAATTCCAGAAAAACAACTAAGTAACAAAGAGATAGCCAACCTATCAGGTGCA
>PVKM010039959.1:0-13595 GCA_004027735.1 Carollia perspicillata | reverse complement strand
GGTCTCCCCGGCGACCTCTCCTGTGAGGCTGGGAGCCTCTCCCGGCACCTTTCCAATAGGTGCCTTTAGGCTTTATTTCCCGTCGCTGGGGCCCTGGGCTGTGCGGTCCGTCTCACTGCCCAGTCTTGCCTAGTTTATCTGCCCACGAATATGTGTCCACAGTTGGCTAACTGCCCTGTGTGCCTTGCGTGCTCTGCTCTCCTCCCGTCTCCTCCCTGTGTCTGGGGTCTGCAAGCTCCACACCACCTACGCCGCCCGGCGCGCCCGAGCCTGGCAGCCACCTCGTCTTTTTTCCTGCTACTTTCTCTCTCCGCCGCCTGCGGACTCCGCCCCTCTTACCGGTTGGGTTGAATGTCCGAGGACTTCCGAATTTCAATTTTCTGTATTCTGGTTGTGTTATTGTTTATACATATTTGTTGTCCTTAATCTTGGTTGTGAGAGGAGGCACAGTGCTTCCACCTACGCCTCCATCTTGGCCGGAAGTCCCTTTTTTGTTTCTTGTTTTTGTTTATGTCTAGGATCACATTTTCCTGGAAATTCTCTTATGGGGTTAAGGTGTTCAGGTTCTTCCACCAAAGCTGATTTGTGTTATATGGTAACTGCATTGTTTCCTGGTAGCAGGAGGCCCTTATTTGGAAGAAGAAGGGAGAAGAATGGTTTTCTTTTTTCTTCCTAGATGGGAATGACTTTAGGCAACATTAAACAGAAAGGAACTGGTTTTTGCCTTGTCTGTCCCTTCCACTAGTTTTGCCTTTTTTGGTCTCTGCATTGGAAGTTAGCTGATGGAGCTGTGAGATGGGCGATGCGCGGGGAGATCTGGGTTGGTTCAGTTACAGCTGCTGCTGCCTTGCACCCAACGCCACCGCGGAGTCAGCCTTCAAAGACCCAGTGAACTGCAGTGACCTTCTCACTTGGTGGATTATTGCTCGGTGTATGCTGATAGCACACTGCCCGTTTGATGGATTAACAGTGGGGCTAGCTGGCCCGGTAGCTGGATTATGTTCTTCCTGAAGAACAGTTGCCATTTAACTTTTCAAGATGGTTAACTTTTGCCCTGACTGGTGTGGCACAATTGGTCGGGCATCACTCCACGAAGCAAAAGGTTGCTGGTTCCATTCCCAGTCAAGACACATGCTCGGGTTGCTGGTTTGGTCCTTGGTCTGGCATGTACAAGAGGCAATCGATTGATGTTTCTCTCTCACATCGATGTTTCTTTCCCTCTCTTTCTCCTTCCCTTCTCATCTCTCTAAAAATGAAAATAAATAAAATCTTTAAAAAGTATAAAAAACATGTTTAATTTTCTGTTCTCCTTCATACTAGAGGTGAATTCTGCATGGTGGGGTCTAAGCATCAAATGGTAGATGCAAATGGTTATTAAGAAATTGTTAGTTTTTGTTGCTTGTCTTGCTGTTTACTGTAGAAGAATTCTAGAAGCTGATGGGGCATGGATACATAGGCAACAGAGGTTTTGTGAGGCTGAGCATGCCAGCTTTTAAGATCGATGGGCTGTAGCCCTGGCAGGGTAGCTCAGTTGTTTAGAGAATCCTCCTGATACGCCAAAGTTGTGGGTTTGATCACTGGTCGGGATCATGTAAAAAGCAACCAATGAGTACATAAATGAGTGGAACACCAGATTGATTCTCTCTTTCTACCCCTTCCTTCTCCCTCTCTCAAATAAATAAAAGTGAAAAAAAAAAGATTTATGAGCTTTAGACACATACTCTGGAAAGCGAGTGCCCACGGGCATTTCTGATGTTTCTAGTCCAGCGCTCTAGTTTGGTCTTGCGGCCTCTACAGTAGCTCCTTGCCTAAGTGTACCAAGAGTACTAGTGACTCAGAATTGGACGAAGTTAGAGGTCCACATACATTTTACAGGAGTATCAGAATGGTCCCATATCAGGTTTCTCTTCCACGAGGTCTGTTGATCACTGACATATTCAGTGTGTCCGCCATGTCTAACCTTGGCCATTTAGAAAAATAGAGCTTGAGCTTATAGGATGCTATGTAGTTCCTACGGGCCCACTTTATCTTTCAGGATGTTCTAAAGTGTCCCCAGAGTACGAAGCCCCAGTCACCCATTTTTCCCTTCTGTCGCTCTTGCCTGATAGGTGTTAGAATGGAAAGCAGCCTGATTCAGTTCTTCGTAGTCTGGCAGGGATGTCAAACCTGATGCCCGTGGGCCACATGCGAGGACTTTTTTGCTTATTTGTGGTGGCGGATACCATGAAAATTATGCACAGACTTTTCTTTTGCTCATCAGTTTTCGTTAGTGTTTGTGTGCTTAATATGTGGCCCAAGACAACTCTTCTTCTTCCAGCGTGGCCCAGAGATGCCAAAAGGTTGGACACCCTGCTAGTGATTCCCCTGGAGATAGTTGGATTTTTTTTTTTAAACAAGTAATGCTTATTAACTCAAACCTCTCATTGATAAGGCAACATATCATGATGAAATGAACAATTTAAGACATTCTGGGCAAAAGTAAAGAGAATATAAAAGGATTTATGACAGCTTGTCCTGGAGGTCTAATCTAAGCTATTTCTGCTTTCTCTAACTTTTCTTCTGCTATTTTTGCAACACATATCATCTCTGTAGTTCCAAAGTAACTGTGGTAATGAGGGATCAGTGAAATGGGGGAAGGAAGACTATCCAGGGCTACTGAGTATACATTTAGGGTTGACTGTGCCATGGACATTAGACCTAGAAAGGTGGATGGTAAGTGTGAAGGGATTTTGATGCAGTGCAGTGCGTTTGAGACTTCTAATTAGATTCCTCATGATTGGCCTTTAGGAAATCTCTTTATCCTTCAGTACATTATGCAAGGCATTACTCCAGACTCACCCAAACTCTGCCTGTACCGTGTGGGTGTGGAACGGTAGCAAATGTATACACATCGATGGGTTTGGAATCTTCTCCTTGTCTGTGCATTGTGTTGGAAGTAAGTCTTAGGAAGTAACAACAAATCAGCATGGTAAGCAGTCTCTAGTTCTCATGCTGGTGGTAAGGACCAACCCACATCTATTTTAGTACTCTTCCTGATCGTGTGTTTTTTTCCATTGGAGTCTTTACCAGCTTTCTGCAAGCAGTACTGATTTTCGCAAACTGGGAAATCTCTTTTCCCTCTTAGGAGAATGCTTCCAGAAACAGAGCTTTAAATATGCTTTTTAGGTGCTTCCTTTTAAAGCAGTTGACAAAGTGTTTTAGTTATATCGACAGTTTGTTTTCTTCTTAGTTATTTTGTTGTGAAAATCAGTATAGACGGCAGGAGACCACATCCATTCAGGAGTTAGCTGCTTTGTTAATTTAGTGTTTGTCATTTCAAAAGTTTTCCCATTTAGGTAAGGGAACTACATGGCAGTTGAAATAGGATTTGATTTTGGTATCTCAGGCTTGTAGAAGGATGGTTTGCCTCTGATACCATCCGAAGCAAGAAAAACACAAAGACTGCGCTGCTTGTCCTAGTTAACCTGTCCTGCCAGGCGAAGCCACCGAGGAAGCAAGAGTGAGCCATCCCGTTTCTCCGTAGAGACGGGTGAAGGAACTGCTGTCCCAGGCTGAGGCAGGCCGCTGCGTAAAACAGGTTCTTGGGAGCTACTTTTAGCTCTTTGAAAAATTTATATTCCAGAGCCCCAAATTTCCTTCCTGCGTCACAAGAGCTGACCTACATTTGCCAGAATATGCAGCCTCTTATCTGATATTTATGGGAGGTGGAGAGAGTCATGAGGGAATAGGAGACGACTTAGCTATCATTGCAACCCCTGCTTCTCCTTTCTAAGGCTGGGAAGGTTTTTTCATGGTCCTTAGGTGCGTATTACTTAAAGAGGAGAAAAGTAACAAATTGCCCCCAGATGTTTCACACTCACCACATTGAGATCTCAAAGCATGTTGCTAGTAATAATTTATTCCTGTTTTTTTTCATGCTGACATATAATCAGTTCAGTGTGTGTGGCAGGGAAGAGCTGCATAATTAAAGAACTAAGATTCTTAGTTGCATAAGGACAGGAGGCCTTGATACATACTGAAGACGCATTTACAGCCAGACCAAACCTTTCCTGTGGTCAGGAAATACATCTGCGAAATAGGACTATAAAATAAAAAAATTAACTGCCATATAACCCATCCATCCCACTTTTGGGTATTTACCTGAAGAAATCCAAAACACTAATTATAAAAGACATATGCACTTGTATGTTCATTGCAGCATTATTTACAATAATCAAGTTATGGAAGCAACCTAAGTGTGTGTCAATAGAGGAATGGGTAAAGCAGATGTATTATATACATAAAATGGAATACTACTCAGCCATTAAAAAGAATGAATCTTGCCATTTGCAGCAACATGTGTAGAACTAGAGGGTATTATGCTAAGTGAATAAGTCAGACAGAGGAAGACAACTATCATATTTCACTGCTGTGCAAAACTAAAAAGTAAAATAAATGAATGAACAAAACAGAAACAAATTCATAGATACAGAGAACATTTTGAAAGTTGCCAGATGGGAGTGGAATTGGGGTGTTTGGTGAAAAAAGGGAAAAGATTAAGATGCACAAATTGCCAGTTACAAAAACAGTCACGTGGATGTGAGTGCCGGGTAGGGAACAGAGTCAGTGATACCGTAGTAGCTGTGCACGGAGTCAGATGGGTACTAGCCTTATTGGGGCGGTCACTTTGCCGTTATAGAAATGTCTAATCACTGTGTTGCACACCTGGAACTAAGATAATATCGCATGTCAACGTAATTGAAAAATTAAAAGAATACTTTGATGTTGTAATTTATACATAGTACTTTTTAGTTGTCTGATCTTACTTAGTTTAGGACAGAAAGCTGGAACTTTTTAGTAGCCACATCTTACTGGTATTAGCAAACGAAATCAGAATTGGGAAAATAGTGTGCACCAGTAAATCCGGGGCAGCAATGGAAAAACCAGATCAGATCCCTAGTCCAGTTGATGGCTCCTGATCAATATCAAAATCGCAGATGCACTGGGATGGCTAGTGCATGGCAACGAGGCTATCAATTATCTAACAGTAATCATTTTTCACAAGGTTAGTATTATATTTTAGCCCCAAGAAAAATTTGGTTTCTTGCCCTTCATGCAAAGAAAGAATAGAAGATTGTAAAGCTTTCATCTTCGGCAGGTAATTAAATTCTGTTTTATAGGGAGGCAAGATGAGCCAGAAAAAAGTCAGCCTCATTTAAGGTGACAGTAACAAAGCTCCTTGCCTAATCAAACACATTGTTATGGAAAGCCCAGAGTGAAATCACTCTATATGTTTCTTTGCTGGTGCCATGGACAAGGATACATATACTTTTGCTGAGATTAAGGAATAGAAGTGTTTCCATTCCACAGCTTGCAGATTGGAGGGGGAAAATAGGAGGGTGGAAAGGGAAGTGAGATACAAGGTAAGAAAAACAAAAGACGAGCTGCCTCTTGGCTGCTGTGATTCAAAATACGTAATTTAAAGGGTGAAGTTTGTCTGTGGTAGTTGAGGCTGCGTTGTACCGTGGAAGTGGCTGTCCAGTGCCTGTCATCAGTGATGGACAACAGTGTGCTAGCACTGGAAGTGGATAGGGGTCAGTGGTTGCTAATTCCCAACCAATACAGGGAAGTCTTTTCTTCAAGTCTCTCTGCAGGGGATGGCATAACCTTGTTTGAACATTTTCACAATGCTATAATTTATTTGTTTACCAAAGGACCAGTTGCCTAATTCCTGGTTTCCAGGAAGAATTAAAACATACTAGCTAAGCATCTGTCTTGGTCTTCAAACAAACATAGTTAAGATGAAATTGAAGTGTACTTTCTTCCAGTTTTATTGAGCTATAATTGACATACATCCCTCTGTCAGTTTAAGGAATAGAGCATAATGGTTTGACTTGCATACAGAGGTGGGCAAAAGTAGGTTTACAGTTGCAATACAAGTAAGTAATACAATAACTAATAAAAATAATATGAGAATAAACTCTCTTTTGTGTACTCGCAGCTGTAAACTTATTTTGGCCCACCACTGTATATTGTGAAATGATTACAATAATAAGTTTAATTACCATCCATCATCTCATGGAGATGTAATAAAAAGAGAATGCAAAAGGAAAATTTTCTTTCCTTGTGATGAGAACTCCTAGAATTTACTCTCTTAACAACTTTCTTGTATCTCATACAGCAGTGTTACCTGTAGTCATGCAGTACATTGCATCCTTAGTACTTAATTGTCTTGTAACTGGAAGTTTAGACCCTGTGACCACTTCTCTCCAATTCCCCTCCCCTGACACCTCCCCTCCTGTCTCTGGTAACCACAAATGTGCCTAAAGAAAGAGGCTATTGCAAAACAACAGGCAGTAAAATAGGTTAATATCGATGGGATGGATGCAGGGGCTTCTGTGGGATCTAAGGGACTCTCAAGGTTAGAGAGGATTTCTCCAAGAAGTTGATCCTTAAGCTGCCATCTGGAGGCTAATAGTTAGCCAGGTTAACATTAGGCAGTGGTAGAGTATTCCAGGCCTAGAGAATAGCTTGTACAAAGACTCAGGTGAGAGAGAATGCAGTCTCTTCCCAGACCTGAAAAATATTAAATATGCCAAGTGCATTTGTTAGGGTACAAGCTAAGCTGCTGTAACAAAGACATCCCAAACTACAGCGCTTAAGGCAAATTTAGTTCCTCCTGTGAAATAGTCTGGAACTGGTTGACAAGCCAGGGAGGACAGGCAGCTCTACTCTAATAGATCATTCTGAAACTCAGGTTCTTCTTGTCTTGATTGCTCATTTCATCAGTGAAAACTATGTTTAGTATTCCTTACCCTAATCAATGAACCAATGGCATATAGGTGGTAGCCGAAAGTGAGAAAAAAGCTCGCCATTGGAAGACATGTCAAGGGTAGTGGAACCCATTCTTAAGGTTAGGGTGATCTCTCAGAGGAAGTGTCAGTGGAAGTAGGTGTTGGCCAGGTAAAGGCTAGGAGGTGGGAGAGTTGCAGGCAGAGGGAAGAATGTGTGCGAAGAATTCATGATAAGAGGGAACGTGGTGTATTTAAGGAACTGAAAAACACTGAGTATAGTGTTAGGGAATAATTTAAGGTGCTGTAACAGAGGGGCTACAAGTTACAATGACGCAAGACAGATGTTTCCCTCCCATTGAACAGTCAGTGTTTGCTACAGCCGCTGGGTAGTGGACACTTGAATTGGCTCTTTCCATTGCTAACAGGAGTGAATTTCTGATTAGGTCACTTGAACCATTAACTAATCACCATATATCCAAAGGCAAATGTGAAACCATTGAAAAGAGGAAATTAAGTCTGCAATTTAGAAAGGTAGCTCTGGTTTTAATGCCAGGAATGAATGGGTGGGCAAGAGGGAAGCCTGGGAGGCCTTCCCTCGGGCTGTTGCTATAATGCAGGTGAGAAAGGAGGTGGTGGTCTGGACTCTGTAGGGATGGTTATCTGTTAGGCATCATATTGTTAGTAGGCAGAACTTCATGGAGAAGAGTTTGGCAGAAATGAACTATTTTAATCTATTGCTATCCAGGCCCCAAATTCATAACATATCAGTCCCAAGAACTTTAAATGTCCACAAGCTTATTTAATGAGGGTTTGCAAAGTCAAATATTTACTAAGGCTTGAGAACAGGAAAACGAAACAAATAAAGCAGGCCTTTTGTGATGGTGGGAGGTTATGGGGAACGGTGGGGCACATTGAAGGGGGCACGTCTACTCAGTTCCAGTCAAATATTGCCATTTGTAAATAAAAACTCACTGTTGCCAGATCGTCTGATCTTTTTCTTTTTATGAAGATATGAAACCTGACTTTTGAATGTTGACATCTAAGTAAATATTGAACAAACGTAGAAAGTACTGTGTAGGTCAACATTGTAAGGGCCAAGCAAAACAGATCTGGGAATGGTATTTGGTTTGCGCAGATTCATTTGGTTAGGTGTCAGTGACTGTATTAGGTAGGGTAGGCTGCTATAACAAAGAAATCTAGTACCATAGTAGACAAATGAACAGAGATGTTTGTTTCTCATGTGACAGTTTCAATGTGATGGACCAGGTGGCCAGATATCATTGTTCTTCACAATCAGGTACTTTCCAAATTAATGTTCCACCCCCCCCCAGGAGTAGTGTCCATCATCGGCATGGTTTTAGCTGGGCCGTCAGGTCTGGATCCCAGTGCAGAAGAAGAGGGAGAGAGAGCACGGATGAGGTGTGCCTAATGCCTTAAGGACCTGACCATATATATTCATAGCAAGTAATAGTATTTATTTGTATTTTTCCAGTATGCCTGCCTATTAATTTTTATCCTTAGGGAGAGTTGAACCTGGCACGATGGATTATTATTCCTATTTGACAGATAGAAAATGAGGTTCAAGTAGGTTGTGACTCGCCCGAGATCACAAAGAGAATTAGTGTCAGGACTCCTATTATTATTATGTGCTTTTTAAATGTATTTATAACTTATTCGAGTTTCTATTACCAACAAAAATGCAGTCACTTATCAAAGTATAAATGGAGATGACAACGTATATTTTTCCGCCTCGATATTCATATTCCTTTTCTAACGTATTATTGTCGATCACTCCTGGCACCGCATGGGAATCTGCAGAAGCCAACAGCTCTGACTAATAGGATGTACTGTTGAAGTAGGATGGCTTTGCTTTTTTAGTACTAGAACATTCTTTTTGTCCTGTTTAATTATGTGTAGGAACATTGATTCCTTATGGTGTGGTTTATGTATGTGGTTATAACCCTCAGCATCATTCAATTTCTGTTTCTGAGAAAACTATTAGAGAATGTTATGGTCAGAATTGCTCTCATTAGTCAAAGTGCTCTTTTAGTTCCCAGTGACCACAGCTTCCTGCACAGATAAGTAAAACTTTACTTGGCAGTCTTGGAGGCATTTCACTAATAACACAGCTCAGAGAAAACCCATCTTTCAACTTTACTCAAGCCTTTCAATGAAAGATTTAAATAGTGAATGTGGAGTTCTGGAGAATGAAGAGTTATGAGGATAGAGAATTCTCTCTGCTCTGGCTGGTATTAGAATGAGGAAAAGAACCAGGCAGGACCACATCACTGTGACTGCTCTGGTGAAGAGGGAGCAGAACAATGAAGCAGTGATATGTTGACAAAGCCTGGGATGTGCACAATAGAAAAGCCTTCTTTTCTCTTTTGTTTTGTTTGGCCTTTTGAAGGAGCATCATGTTCTGGTTGGTGGAGCCCAGGATTATAATGCCAGGGTAGCAGGGTTCTAGTCTCGGTGCTTCTGCCACGGACTCTCTGCATTGACTTTGAGCGTCTGTTAACTTTTTGTTGCTTCCAGCAACAAATTATTTTTAAGTGGGGGAGGCTGAGTGTGTTCTACCTTCCATGTAGCAAATGGGATGATGGCAATGTTGTTTTATGTAATTTAATTTATATAATTAAAAATAATATATTTGACTTTGCTTTCATGAATTAGTCAGTTTCCAATAATGTAGGCACCAATGTTAACTTAATGTTTATTTAATTGCTTGGTAAATGCATCACACCCATGCAGCTGAGTCATTTGGAGAGATATATTTAAAAGTCTATACCACTTTTGTTGAGGGAAGAACTTGGCATATTAAATAACGGCCCAGCGGTCTCCTGGAAATGGAGGTGAACATAATCGAAGGTGCCCCCACCGTACAGTCACTGTCAGGCCAGGATCAGCATCCATTGAGCCCTTGCTGCGGGACTCCTCTTCCAGAAGAGGAAAGTGAAGCTTGGAGAGCACAGCAGCTCCACCTTTTATGGTCTCTCTAAGCCAAAAATTAAGAAATCTTTATCATCATACTTTTTAAGTGTTGAAATACTGGAATTTGGAAACCTGAGAGTCTTCATGTCTGGGAGCTTTCTTTAAGCATGAACGTATATGACTGTGTGTAAAGCCTTAACCAGGACATACAAATCACTTCATGTTTCTTAAAAATTTTCACAGATATACTCCTAGGAAAGGACTGTAAACACCCAGGGGCTTGAAGTATGGTTCAGAGTGTTGTTGCAAGTTTGAAGTTTCTCAGAAATGCATTATTTTTTAATAGTTGTGAAGATATAGTATTCTATTTTATAATATAACTTTTGTTTTAACATAAAAACTCTGATTTAAATGATTCAACATTGGTAAAAATTTGACACCCCAAGTAAGTTTTTCTTCATTCGCAGTGCTTTAAGCATTGCCTCCCACCCCAAGCGCGAGCTGCCAAGTGTGGCAAGGACACAGTTCACAGTGCTGGGTGAGCATGTAGGGATTGACAGGATTTACTGTATTCGTATGTAAGCTTCTGTAATGTTGTGAAGGAAGCATTTAAAAATGATCTGTTAGAAGTTTCCTGTGTGAAATCGGTCATGAGTTAGCAACTGATGGGAGGGTTTTTTTTCTTTTAATTTTGTTTCCCCTTCACAATAGTGAGGAAATGAGAGGGAGATGGTGCAGGGTAGAAGAAAATGCTTTGAAGTGGCAGCCTTGGGTCTCTTTCTGGTTCCGCCCCTTTCCAGCTTGGTGGGCTTGGGCCAGTTGTTAATGCTTGACCTACAAGAGAACTTCGATTGTTCATATGTAAAATGGAATGACAATGTCTACTACATTAGATTGCTGTGAAGATGAAGTGAAACAATGCTTTTGTGTTTGTCTGAGCCCTTCCCAGTGTGTTCATATGACGCACAGCCTTCGGTGGGGATATGAGCAATGCCAAGGGATGGGAGGCTTGTCCCTTGCATCACACACATGCTTTCTTCTGTATGTTTTAAAACCATACTGTTTTATGTTTTAGCTACCTGTCTCCTGTTCACAGCGAATCTTTCTGACCGTATACATAATTTTGTTTTATATATAGTGAGTTATTACTCATGTATTTTCCTCTGTGGGAGCTGAATGTTGGTCTTCACTAGATTGAATTTCCCGAGGCCTACCTGTCTCTGTGTTAACTATTCTGCTCAACGTTGGAACGCTGATGCACATTCATGGAAAACTGCAGTTGAAACACCGTGTCGAGCGTTGTATTACAAACTGATGTAAGCAATTCTGGTTATGTACAACTGTTGGGCTCATTTGTTTTGATAAACATCTCTAACTTCCAGTAGTTAGGAGTAACTTTCCTACTGGGCTACAATGAAAGCAAGTTTCAGACTTCATTCCATTGCACATAAAGATGTTTATTAACAAGAAGATACAAAACAGTCGTATAGCCTGTTGCATAAGGCCCATGGTTCCCAGCGATCTGTCCTTTTGAGTGCTCTTCAGATGCACGTCACATGACAGATGCCCTGGGACAACTGCAATGACATTCTGGCAGGAAGACTTTGTTAACTATCTCGGGTTGGTGGACACTGGAGCAGAGACTATACGCAGGGCCTTTCAGGATCAAGCCCACGGTGCTAGTCATTGTCAGGCCTGTATGCTCACTAGATTTCTATGTTTTGGCAGTTACTTGAGATTTACAGGATAATTGTGAAGATAATACAGAGTTGTCCTATACTTCTTTTTTTTATTTTTTTTTTAATTTTAATTGTTTTTCAGTACAGTTTTCTGTCTTTTACTCCCATCCCAGACCACCCCCCAGTGCTCCCCACCTCCGTCCCCTTTCCACCCCCCTTAGTTTTTGTCCATGTGTCCTTCATACTTGTTCCTATTGTCCTATACTTCTCACCCTATTTCCTCTTTTGTCAGCCTTCGACATGACTGTGCTATATTTGTCAAAACTAAGAAATCAACATATCGGCACATTAATATTAGCTGAACTCCATACTCTTTCCCACTAAAATCTCTTTTCAGTTCTAGATCCAATGCAGAATGCCACACTGCATTTAGTCATCAGATAGTTGTACCAAGTTCAGGGTACAGACAAGTTCGTACATCGTAAACACTGCTACTTTTGCCGTGAAGACCTATCCCTAACATCTGCGGCACCGGTGGCCAAACCAGCGGTGTTGACTGCAGAGAAGTGTGGGGTGGGGTTCGTCTGAGCCAGCGTCAGCTGACACCACTGGGGAGTGTGCCCAGCTCGTGTGGAGATTGGAACTGACGCACCCACACGCTGCACACTGCTCTGCTGTGGTGTTTTAGGGTAAACTCCGGGTGACACAACACAGGGTTTACGCTCCAGTTCAGTTTAAGTTAAGGATGTGCTCTAGATTATTGATGAAAGAAACCCTCAGTTCTTTTTAAAAATTTATAACATTTTCCAGTCTAAGTATAGAAAGTAGTACTTTTGTTCACTTGGAAGACACATAGAAAATATAGAAAAACATAAACGAGTAAATGTGCCTAATTTACATAATTCCCATCATTCTGATTTTCTTGGTTTAATCATTTATTTTTCCCTTAAATCTAATTATGCCTGTGGGCCTTAGAAACAAGAAAAATGTCAGAAATACCTGTAGTCTCTGAATCCACATCCATCTTTCTGAGTGTTCCAGGAGAGCTTTTGCCTTTTTGCCATCGGGGGGCTGGACTGGTCTCAACAGGTGAGTGTGGCAAGGAGACAAATGCTTTCTAGCATGCTTTTGTCTAAGCAGAGTTTATTATGGAGTTTAACCCTCTGTGTGTTCAAGAGATGAGAAAAGGTGCACGTGTTCCTCTGAATTTAGATGAACGTGCTGATGTCCCGGCTGAAGCAAGTGGCCACACTCGATTTTTCTGTTTATTCCTGTTTGTTTTGATTTCCTGCACAGTTGTTGCGTTACTGATGTGTAACTGTGGGAGACACTGATGACAGTGGCTGTGCGTACCTGCTGTGCTGGTGAACCTGGGCAAGCGGCACTGGATGGCAGGGTGAAGTCGCTCTCACAGGAGGCGGGGAGTTTCAGTCCTGACACCACCCACTTCCAAGGGTTTGAAATCAGACGCAGACCTGCTTCCCAGCCTCTTCCTGCCTGGGTTCCTCACTGTGGCACATACCTCAGGTGGCTGAAGGTTACATCAACTGAGATGGTGCATATAAAGTATTGAAATACATGCTAGCATTAGTAGTATTAAGTGTATTTAAAAACGGTTGTAAATGGAATCAGTCCTTGTGTTGAAGGAGACGTCTGTTGCACTCCGTGTGCTGAGGTCGGGACGTGGTGCTGAGGACGCAGAGCCATGGTATGCCCTTTGCTCACGCCGTGCTAATCTTACAGCACGCCTGGTTTTGCCTTTGTATGTCTTCTTTGTTCTGGAACCTTCTTTTATAGCACTCTGGATTTCTTCAGTCTCACCCATTATTATTTGTAATCATACGCTTCTTTTTGCGCGTACTAGTTTACTACCGCATTGTAAGCTCGAGGCTGGGCCGCCTCTGCCTTGTTCGCCGCTGGATTCTCAAGCCCTGCTGTGGCGTGGGGCCTGCACTGGGCACTCGCATGTTTGTGCGACAAGTGAAATGCAGGTGCCAGTGCAGTAGGCAGGAGAGTGGGTTGTGGAAGTAATTTGTGCTCCTACAATGTGTAGTACCGCAGATAGTCTGATTTAAACCCCATTTCTATTCGAATTATTCTAGAAAATAAATGGAAATACTAGTTGATGTTTTGATAAGTTTATTGATTACATGTTTGGTGCTTGTGATCCCTTCACATTTAGTAAAGCAGTATTTTATAATTCCAAAAGTAA
>PVKM010039958.1:0-13622 GCA_004027735.1 Carollia perspicillata | reverse complement strand
AACTAGGGACAACTGTAACTGAACAACAATAACATTAATTTTTTTTTCTTTACTGGCTTCCTTTTGTCTTTAAGGTAAAGGCTAAATTCTTGAACAAGGTCTTTTGCCTGTGTGGTCTGGCCTCTGCTGACTTCTCCAGGCTCATCTCTCCCAACGCTCCTCTTTCCCTCTCATCCTCTGCCACTGTAGTGAGTGTGCATCAGAATTGCCTGGAGAGCTGACAGACTGCTCTCCCACTTCCCCTCAGAGATTCTGATTCAGTAGGTCTGGGCCTGTGCCTGAAAAGCGCATTTCTGATGCTTTCCCAGGGGATGCTGAGAAAGCAGCAGCTTTCTCAGCTGCTGGGCTGAGGACCACACTTTCAGTCACACCACCTACCACATTTTTGCCTAACATTGGGCCTTTGTATAGAGGTGAGCAAACTTTTTTCTATAAAGGACCAGATGGTAAATATTTTGGGTTTTGCCATTCTTTTGGTGTCTTTCACATTTACATAGCTTGGCCGACTCCACTCTTCTTTTGTAGTGTGAAAGCAGCTAAAGACAATACAGAATAAATGTGGTTGTATTCCACTAAAATTTTATTTACAAAAACAGAGGGTGAGTTGGATCATTTGTGTATAGCGAACCACGAGCTGTAGTTTCGTGGAAGTCCAGCTCCCTCTGACCACACAGCTTCTGCATATGCCATTTCCCCCTTTGATTGGAATTTGCTTTCTTAGATTTCGTGTCTCATGTCTATCACACCATCCCTTTGCCTATCTTAAGTTCTCTAATACATTCATAACATTATTCATCCATTCAACAATATTTATCATGTACCGTGTAAGTGCTAGGTACTAGGGATATGGAGAAAAGGCAGATAAGATCCCTGTTATTAGGGGACCTCCATTATAGTAGGGAAGGTATATGATAAAGAGTTAAAAAAATGGTAAATTAAATAAAATCTATTGGTGAGTAATATAAAAATGCAGGATGTTAGGAAGTATCACTTGGGAAGAAGTCCCTCTCCTTTGTAGTGATTGGCACAGTCTCAATTTTGCATTTGTTTATGGGACAGTATAACTCATATCAATCAACTTTTCAAAAAGATCCTCACCTGAGGATATGTTTATTGAGTTTTACAGAGAGAGTGAGAGAGAGAGTGAGAGAGAAACATTGATGTGAGAGACAAACATTGATTGGTTGCCTCCTATGTGTGCCCTGACTGAGGGTTGAACCCACCACCTAGGTATGTGCCCTGACTGGGGATTGAACCTGAAACCTTTTGGTATATGAGATAATGCTCCAACCAGCTGAGTCACCTTGCTAGGGCATATTGCTCAGTTTTTCTGATCGAAACCTCTATACCTTGTCTGGCTCTGCATCATTGTTTCCATACTGCCTAGCTCAGAAGCTAAGAGATATGGCTCATAAAATACTCATAAAATTGAGCTCTGGATTTAATGAGTCATGCCTAAAACTGCTTAATTTATTCTTTCATCAAATACCCATTAAATTGTGTCAAAATTTCTATGGGAGATACTGGGATATACAATTGCTTTGTGGTTTTCTTCCCATTAATTTATTGATTCAATATTTAGTGAGCATGTACTAAGTGCCAGGCTCTACTTTAGGTTGGGGACAAAAGGATTTTGTGCAACAGAAAAAAGATTTCTGTCCTCTTGGAGTTTACCTTCTGGTTGGGGGTGGGTTGGGGCAGACATTAAATACTCAAAACATGTATTAGACATAAATAAATGCACAGGACAAAAATAAAGTAGGAAATGGGAGGAAGGAAATGCTGGGTAGAAAGACAGCTAATTGCAATTTTAAATAGAATGGATGGGGAAGGCCTTGACAGTATTTCAACAAAGACCTGGAAGAGGTGAAGGATTTAATCAATTAATCATGTACATATCTGAGAATTCTAAACAGAGAAGTAAGTTCAAGGACATTGAGCTGCCTGGCACATCCATGGACGATAAAGAATCTGGTGTGGCTGGAGTTGAGTGATCAGTACTCTATCTGTTATGGAAATTAGCTTCATATCAGATTTTAGGTCTAAAATGAGATGCATAAAGCGGATTCAGGAAATTCTCTGGATGATTAACCTTCACTCTAAGTAGTGACCAGCTTCTTAGAAGCAAGATTTTCTTCAATTATGACAATAAAGGAAAAGTGGAGATCTTCCAAACACTTCCAAGGATAAGAAGAGAATTCTTGTACTTGCTGTCCCTGAAGTAAAGCCACTGAAAAATGTTAGTTTAATGGCATCAGCAGAGGGAAAATTTGAGGCCCAGGTTTACCAAGAGATATTGCAGAAAAAATCCCTTATTTTGAGTGCTTTATCTGGAGGAGTTACTGGGTAGAGTTTAATTAGATGATGTTTTCTATGTGACGTGGTATAGCATGGACTGTCAGTTATTTTTCCACATTCATGTCCCCTTTTCCTACAGTATTAGGACTCCCAAATTTATCTGAGGGTATGGTTTCTCACAATAAAGGTATTTGACAGCCTCTCTTGCACATAGGTCTGACTATGTGGCTGAGATCTGGCCAATGGACAGAGGGTATAAGCAGAAGTGTATGCACATTTCAAGCAAGGATCTTTAAGGGGAAGACTATTTCCTTACTTTTTGCCTTTTGTCCTATCTACTTGCTAGAACAGAAATAAAATGACGAAGGTTCTAGCAGCCACGTTGGACCACATTCCAGCAACAATGAAGTGAAAGTCTGGAGATGCCGGAGCCAACTGGGGTTTGTAAGCTCTCATGTTGACTCTGGGCTGTTAATGCCCATAAAATTTATGGGAAAAAATAAAACCTTCTTGGTTCTAAGCCTCTTATAATTTGGCTTTAAGGTCACATGCAGCAAAACCTAGTTATAACTAATACATCTGGATTTTATGGAAAAAACAGAACAAATGTAGGTGTTTATTTTTTGAGTCTTTGAATTAGATGCAGTCAGTATGAGAACTCTATGTGTGTCTCAAAATTAATTTGTTATTGCTTGTTTTTATTACAAAAGCAATTCTTGTTCATTTAAGAAACAGGCTGGCCAAAAAAAAACAAAAAACAAAAAACTATAACCATTACACCCACCTAGAAACAGTTAATACAATGGTGTATCAACTTTCATATATATACATATATACATATATATATTTTAAAGGGACAATGTTTTACAAGCAGTTTTTTGACTTAATTTAACTCAATGTATTTCAAATTTCATTCTGTATCAAGGAGTGTACATATTTTCGCGTTCAAGTTTTTAATGGCCTTATTGTACACCACTGTGTGGACATATCATACTTTATCTAACCGAACCCCTATAACTGGATATTTAAGTGGTTAATAATGTTGTGATGGGTATCCTGCTCCTAAATCTTGGAACAGACTTTGAATCATTTCCTGAAGATAAATCCCCTGAGTAAATAAATGCTGTGGTGAGCACATGAGAGCTGGGCCAGTCTCCAGAGAGGGAGAAGAAAGGAGAGATTGAGGGGACTACTCACACGGACTGATGCCACCACAGAGCAGCCCCTGGGGAGGGGGTATGTGTTCAGAGTGATGGATGATGCTGATTGGATAGGCCTGGGTCATGGACCAGAAGTGGATAGGTGAGAAGTTGATAGCCTAATGGGAGCCGTAGGGACTGAGGTTTGAAATAGGACAGGCAATTTCCCTAGTCAGTGACTCTCACACTTGTGCCTGGATACCAGCAGCATTAGCATCACCTGGGAACCTATTCAAAATGCAATGTAAAGAATGGTGACTACAGTTAATAATACTGTATTGTACATTTTAAAGTTGCTAACAGAACAGATCTTACGAGTTCTCATCACAAGAAAAAAATTGTAACTATGTGTGGTGATGGATGTTAAGTAGACTTAATTGTGGTGACCATTTTGTAGTATATACAAATATCGAATCACTAGGTTGCACACTTGCAACATGTATGGACATTTATATAAATTATATCACAATTAAAATACAAATTCTCAAGTCTCACCCCAGAACAAGTGAATAAAAAATGCTTGGGTCAGGCCCAGTAATCTGCATTTTATCAAGTCTTCCTGGTGATTCACGTATATGCTAAAGTTTGAGAGCCACTACCCTAAAGAAAATAAGGGTGCTTCTACCAAATAGAGAAGAGCTCCTGTACAGGAAAAAAGACAGATGTTATTAGACTTTAAACTTTTATTCTACTAAAATTCTATAATATTCTATTTATAGTTTATTTTATACTTATTTATTCTCTCTCCCATAGACTGCATGCTTCCTGAGGGCAAACAACTCTGTCCTTAGCACAGTGCCAACATCTTCCACATGACCCTTTCTGTCCACTCCCCATGCTTCTCTGCTCTCTGTGCTTGAAGGCTGACTGACTTCTGTGCATCACACCAGTGGGCTCCTGTGTCCTCTGGATCCCAGTTGAGTTTGGCTAATAGACAGTTCTGTGTCTCCCCTCCCCACCCTAAGAAAATGGAGGGAGAGAGAAGAGTGAGATCAGATTCTTTATTTTCTTGGTCCCCACCTGCTGCACCCCATGAGCTTCTTCAGAGCAGGTATACTCTTCTCCCACTATAAGCCACTGGTCCTCTAAAGGTAGCCTGTACTATTATACACCCTCCTTCCAGGATCTGGAATCCACTCCTTGCCTTGGTCCCTCTGGCCTAATAGCCACTTGGCTTCACCGTTGATAGTCCCAGGTGCCCCCCTTCCTGTGATTGTCCTATGTCCACACATTTGTAATCTGTCTCTTTGTAAATAAGCAAACCTTCCTAAGAGTATTGACTTTGAGTGTGTTATCTACTTCTGGCTGAGACTTGTTTGATAGACTCAACACCTAATATTTGTTAGTGATACTAAATAATATTTATTAATGAAATTGGAACATTTTATAGATATTATATATTATATATATATTTGAAAACAAAAGACACTCATGCTTTCTATAAAGCATACAAAATCCTTTGGTAAAATTCTTTTAAGATGGATAACTTAAACACCCATATAACTTTGGTAAGAAAAATAAGTCCCCAAAATATTTATAAGTAATCAAGAAAAATATTCTGTTATTCATAATCTTGGTTTAAAACAAGAATCTTCCCCAACTGCCATTCATAGTGATAATTTGAGCCCTTGGACTATACAAAATCCCAAGGGACATGTGTATTTGTGATGAAGGACAATGGCTCAATTTATTTTCAAAGTTATAAAGATTAAAAGCACTTTGAGTTATATTGTAAGTCAAATAAATTACTTTTAGTCTTGATATACATAAATTATACCTTGGTATGTAGGAAGAGAAATGTTCCCTGTGGCCAACGATGGGCCCTCACCCTGCAGTGTATAAATCAAAGGTATAATTGGAGAATAAAACACTTATTAAGAAATAGAATATTGAGCCAGAGGTATAACTGCAGAATAAAACTTATTAAGAAATGGAATGTTGAACTCCTTGTTAAATTTGCTATAGCAATTAAGTTCTCAGGTGAGAAAAGGTGTCTCTTTTAATGTTTTATTAACCCTGTCATTCCACACTTCATTTGTAGGAGCAACTCTTCATAGTAATTACACACTCGGTTGACTTTTCACCTCCATTTAAATGAAAAGTTTGAAAGGAGGAATTGGTTCTTGCCCACGTGATTGAATAGCAATGGAGACTAGATCTTCATCAATTTTCAGGGAAAGGGAAGAGGGAAGAAGGATGGTAAATGGCCAACTTGGTCCACATTGGCTGGTGTTGAGGTGGAATGCCCCTAGGGGCTGCACACTGTCCAGGGCAGCTTTCTCCCTATGCCAATGACATTTCATCCTAAATTATGGGAATGGCCCTTATTTCTGGCCAAGGCTCAGATTCTAATTGATCACAACTTTGTTGTAAAAATAATCAGCTTTGTGTTGTTCACCTTGGCTTTTAAAGCAGAAAGAGATGTGTGTGTGTGTGTGTGTGTGTGTGTGTGTGTGTGTGTGTGAGAGAGAGAGAGAGAGAGAGAGAGAGAGAGAGAGAGAGAGAGAGAGAGATCTATAACTCTTCCAAGGAAAATAGTTGCATTGAGGTTGCATTTCTCTCTGGCATAAGGAGCAATGGGTTTAGAATCAGTCAACCCTACATTTAAATTTGGCCTCTGCTGGTTGTACACTTCAGGTAACTTTCCTTAAGCCTTAGTTGCTTCACTTACTGACTAGTGATACTTCTATTCACAGAGTGAGTCTGAGGTTAAATGATTGAGTTTTACATAAATGAAATTGCTTCATAAGCTGTAAAGCACATGAATGCCCTCTAGAAAAAGACCATCAAGAATGCACCTGCAGTTTAACAAGTTGTGTTCATTACTCACTGTGATGACGGAGAATGTTTCCATAAGGAAACATGGGGTATCTCAGTTAGAAAGCATCAGGAAAGACTTAGGTGAGAGTTAGTCTGGGATCTTGTGGTTTTGGGGAGGGTTTAAGGAAGTAGGCCTGTGCTGTGATTGGATGCTGTCAGGATGCAGGGATAATTCTGTTTGGGTACTTAACACTTTGTATCTAGAAGGATGGAA
Organism: Carollia perspicillata; assembly: GCA_004027735.1. Classification (NCBI taxonomy): domain Eukaryota; kingdom Metazoa; phylum Chordata; class Mammalia; order Chiroptera; family Phyllostomidae; genus Carollia; species Carollia perspicillata. The sequence continues at coordinate 7,091 of PVKM010039958.1, read as the reverse complement.
GATTAGACAGAGGCTAGAGCTATAATTAGTAAGAAAGGAGTAGTCACTCATATTAGGAAAGGGGGTGCCTGGTTATTTTTGCAGTGTCTTGGTCAATGTTCATGTTTTGTCTGTATTCAGACATGCTTATGGAGTGGTATTGTTTTTGTCTTGACCCACGTGGTCACAGAGTGCCTCTGAGTCTGATGGTCTGTAAAACTGTTTATGTTCAACAGGACATCAAGGGCTAGCCACTAGTGGCACTAGCCACTAGTGCCAGGCCAGCTGTTGGATACCAGGGGCTGATTTTCTCAAGCATTATGGAAAAGTGGAATGTTTTACACTTGCAGTTGTACAGATACCGAGTTGGTGCTTCCTTGTGTGCATGTGCATGAGTGTGTAAGTCATCTGTGTGTGTGTGTTCAAGCCACAAGAGTATGTGTAGTTACCATTATGTGGTAAAAGCATATCTTATAATTGAGAGATTGATATGGTTACTAGCTGTGCTAGACACAGTGAGTGTCCTCACTGAATGTTTCTCCTCCCGAGGAAAATGCTCTAGTCACAAACCTGCTGAGTAAAGAGACTCTTGTACAAGATTGCTGTCTTCATAGCTGAAAACATCAGGACTGGGCTTGACTGGAAGCAGCCAGCTGATAGGCTGAACAGAGATCTATGACCCTGGCCTGACTTGACTTGACTTGTTTGTTTGGGCCAATCAGATAGTTCTCCCAGAAACTGGAAAAGCAAGAAAATTACCCAGCTAATGGTGGGGGCAAAAAAGTCAACAGAATGCTATGAGGGAGAAAATGTATAAACTGGTTGCAAAGTGACATTATTAGGGTCGTGGAAAAATAACAGAGAAGCAGATTAGAAGCAGAGAGCCCTGGTGGATAGAGTAAAGAGAACAGTAGAAGCAAAGCTCAAAGAAAAGCATGTACTCCATGATGGAATGGCTGGCCTTTGGGCTGTCTTAGGGGTGGATGACTTTCCAGTTCTAGCCTTGACCATCCTGTGATAAACTTCTGCCCCATGAGCTAGCTCCATTGGGCCTGTTTTTTGTTTTAGTTTTTATTTTGCAACAGAGTGATACTGACTTAAGTAACTGTCTACAATGTTAGGGATTTAAAAAATTGCAGACAAAATCTAGCCTTTGCTTCCAAGTTGAGGAAACTTAAGTCTAAAAAAACCCAAAAGTCACTGTTCAAGATGACAGAACAGGATGGAGGTGGGACATGAATAGAACTGCATGTCCATCTTCAGGATGTACACATGTGACCACACACTGTGTTTCTTGTTAAGGATGCTTAACAAGCATCCATCTGCTTTCCAAGAGAGTCCTTCATGTACGTGGAGTTGATAGCTGCCTACATGGTGTTTGAGGAGCGTTAGAAAGTTCTCCTACTCCTTCCTGGCTCTCCCTACCCTGTGGCCAATGATGGGCCTTCACCCCTGCAGTTTATAAATCAAAGATATAAGTGGAGAATAAAACACTTATTAAGAAATAGAATGTTAAGCTTCTTGTTAAATTTACTGTAGCAATTAAGTTCTCAGAGGTTAAATGAAGTTTTGTGTGCTAAATCCTTATCACAGTGCTTTGTACAAAGTACGGACTGAATGGATAGTACTTACAAAAGTATGTAAAGCCACTATTCTAACTCACTGATGCCTAGCTCTGGAGCTAGTGAGAACAGATGATGCTCCAAATGAGTAATGTTAACTAGGCATATTAATTTAGTTCAGGACAGTAACCAGAAGATATGATCAATACTACAGGGTTGATATTACCTGTACTGATTGATGTAAATGCACAGTACCTTACACTAGTCTATCACATGGGTCTAACTACTACATTAGCTCCTTTATCAAATACAAAAATTATAATATTGTTATGCCCTTTTTAAAGATATAGAACCCGAGGCTCAGCAGCTGAAAGGTGTGTAGGGATGTTCTCCCTGTTAGGAATAGTGTGAGAATCAAGGGCACTTGGAGGTGCCCAGTTGGGGAACATTTCTAATTTCACTATTTTGTCCAGGACCAGCTGTGCACACCCAGGGACTTGCAAATAAAGGGCACTGTCTCCATCTGCCTGCGAGTGTAATTCTTCTCTGTCCAGGCTTAATGTCACCGATGTGATTAGCACCTATATCAGTGAAATCAATTGCCTTCTTGGTGAGTATCTACCTTTCTCATCTATCTCTGTCTCTTCAGGTGCATCTTGAGCTTGGAGAACATTCATTGCGTAATGAAAGCAGCCTGTATGGGTCCAGCTGAGCATGTAGGTCAAGGAGGTAGGAAAGTGGTGGCTGGTGACTTTCTGCTGTATAATATATAAAGTTTCTTTGAAAAGTTTTTTGAAATCTTGGGAAATAGAAAGTCCTGTTCCTTTTAGGAGGATTCATTGAAAAGCCAGGCTTACTAGGTATATGGGGTCCTATTGCTGCTTAAGAGCAAAGCAGTGCTGGATATGGGAGGCAGGCTGCCTGCTAAACATTGCTCAGAAATTTATCTAGGTTGATGGCCACACATTCACTTGTAAGGGAATTTTTTTTTAATGAAGTGGCTCTTTAAGAAGCTATATGGACTGAAGGCTTAAATGTTCTAAGCTTTCTGATAGTTACAAAACTAACCTGAGACATATTTTTAAAGCTTTCAGGCTTAAGATACTTATTTTGATCAAAGTATTTTAATTCACATATTAAACTCACTTAAGAGAAATCTATTAGTTGTCTGGTTTGTACTTATTACCCCACCTAAGACCTTAAAAAGTTAATTATAAAATAAACTCTTGGTTGCTATTTCATGTGTCAAGTTATATACCCATTGTTTTGTAAAAAATAAAACATGGAGATCCATGATGGTGGCAAAGTAGGTGGAAGCTACATTAACCTCCTCCCAGGACAACACTGGAATTACAACTAAAATTATAGAAAAATTATCCTGAATAACCAACTGAGCACTATCTGGAGTGAAGCCTTATAACCAAGAACATATGGAAGAAAAACATCACTACAGTGAGAGTGGTAGGGAGTGCAGAGGAGATGCAAGAGGGCTGGCTGGGCTGCATGGGCAGCAGCTGAAGTGCTGGAGGGCTACATCAGCAGTCAAGGAAATTCCGCCTGGGAAGTGTTAGGCCTAAGCCCCAAGCTGTGCTCCCCAGCCTACAGCACCAGAGCTGAAAAGGAACCCAGATAACATGCAGTGTGAAAAGCAGCCAGATTTCTGTCCATCAGGGAGAGATGGCTGAAGATACAGAGAGTCTCTGAAAGGGCCAATGAACAAGATTGCATTTTCTGGCATTTACCCAGGGTACTGGTAGGGGGAGGGCAGAATGGACTAGAGCCATGAGAGGAGAATCTGAGGTTGGTGGCTCTAGAAAGAGAGTTGAAGGGTTGGCTGACAGGATCCCTGTGCTGAGTCATTCCCCATACTATAGAGGCCATCTTTCTCAGGCAGAGCACTCCCCTTCAAGTAGCATCAGCTTGGGGGAATTAATAGCCCCACCATAGGAATCCCTCTTGTCCCACCCTGTGGAACTTAAGCTGGGCTACAGAGGAGTGCAGCTGAGGGCAATTTCAGTGTTTAAGCCTAACAGAAAGCCTACAGGCAGAGGTGGATCTCTGGGAGCTTTGAGACTTCAGCTGTCCCTTTCCTGGGCCCAGTGCTGGAAAAACCGGGTTTGGTGCACAGCCTAGTTCTTTCTGCACACACCCAGGCCCAGCAGAGGGAGCCAGAAGCTGTGGATCACTGATAGCTTTGAGTAGGTTGCTCAGGGCCAGTCACAGGCAGTGTGTGACATAGGGTTCATCAGAGTCTTTGCAGATTTACCTAATACATAGAAACAAACATAAAGAGGCCACTAAAATGGGAAGACAAAGAAACAGGCCCCAAGTGAAAGAACAAGAGAATTCTCCCAAAGAGGAACAAAATGAAATGGAGGCAAGCAATATATCAGTTATGGAGTGTAGAGTAATGATTATAGGGATAGTCAACAACATGAAAAATGACATAGAAACCGTAAAAAAAGACCAGTCAGAAAGAAAGAGTGCAATGTCTAAAATAAATAAAACACTGGAAGAAATAAACAGTAGGCTAGATGAAGAGGATTGATTCAGTGATTTGGAAGATAAAGTAGAGAAAAATCACCCAAGCAGAATAGCAAAAAGAAAAAAAAGAATTAAAAAATGAGAGTTTAAGAAACCTTTGGGAAAACATGAGGTGTAACATCTGCATCACAGGAATACCAGAAGTAGAAGAGAATGAGCAAGGGATCAAGAATCTATTTGAAGAGATAATGATCAAACCCCCCTAATCTGGTGAAGGAAAAAGACACGTGAGTCCAGGAAGCTCAGAGCCCCAAACCAATTGGACCCATAAAGTCCACACTGACACACATTATAATTAAAATGACAAAGCTTAAAGACAAAGAGAGAATCTTAAAAGACACAAGAGAAAAGCGGTTAGTTGCCTAAAAGGAACTACAATTAGACTGTCATCTGATTTCTCAACAGAAACATTTCAGGCCAGAGAGGACTGGCATAAAATATTCAAGGTAATGAAAAGCAAGGTCCTAAAACCAAGGCTACTTTACCCGGCAAAGCTATTATTTAAAATTGAAGGATAAATAAAGAGCTTCCCAGATAAGAAAAAGCTAAAGGAATTTGTTACCACCAAACCAGTACTGCAACAAATGTTAAAAGGCTGGCTTTAAGAAGAAGAAAAAAAGAAAGAAAAAAAAGGAGGAAAATAGTTAAAACAATAAAATGGCAATAAATACATATCTATCAATAATCACTTTATGTGTAAATGGCTTAAATGCTCCAATCAAAAGACATAGGGTAGCTGAATGGATAAGAAAACAAGACCCCATATATATGCTGTCTCTAGAAGACCTACTTCAGATCAAAAGATGCACACAGTCTAAAAGTAAAGGGATAGAAAAAGATATTTCATGCAAATGGAAAGGGAAAAAAAGCTGGGTGGCAGTACTTAAATCCAACAAAATAGATGTTAAAACCAAGGCTATTGTAAGAAAAAAGAGAGACTACATAATGATAAAGGGAACAATCCAACAAGAGGATATAACCCTAGTAAACATTTACACACCCAGCATAGGAGCACATAAGTGTGTAAAGCAAATCTTAATGGACATACAGGGAAAGATAGACAGAAATACAATCATAATAGGGGATTTTAACACCCCACTTAATTCAATGGATAGATCTTCCAGACAGAAAATCAACAAGGAGACAGAAGCCTTAAATGACACATTAGATCAAATGTATTTAATTGATATCTACAGAGCATTTCAGCCCAAAGCCACAGAATATACGTACATACATTTTAAGTGTACATGGAATGTTTTCTACTATAGTCCACATGTTAGGGCACAAAACAAGTCTCCATAAGTTTAAGATTGTAGTCATATCAACCACCTTCTCTGATCACAATGCTATGAAACTAGAAATAAATCACAAGAAGAAAGCTGAAAAATATGCAAAAACATGGAAGCTAAATAATATGTTATTAAACAATGAATGGGCCACAATGAGACCATGGAATAACTAAAAAAATATGCTTGAAAAAAATGAAAATGAGAACACAACACCCCAGATCTGTGGTAAACAGGGATAAGAATCCTGAGAGGGAGTTTCATAGCATTACAGGCCTATCTGAAGAAACAAGAAAAAGCTCAAATAAGCAATTTAACTTTACACTTAAAGGAACTTGAAATGTAACAACAAAAAATCCCAAACTGAGTTGAAGGAAGTTAATAAAGATCAGGGAAGAAATAACTAAAATAGAGTCTGAAAAAAAAATAAAAAAGATAAATGAATCCAAGAGTTGGTTCTTTGTAAAGATAAACAAGATTAACAAACCTTTAACCAGACTCATCAAGAAAAAAAAGAGAGACCATTTTCTTCTCCTTCTGGAATCCCTATGATATGAATATTGTTACATTTCATGTTGTCCTGAAGCTTCCTTAAACTATCTTCATTCTTTTAAATCTGTTTTCTTTTTGTTGCTCTGACTGGTAGTTTTGTTCTACTTTGTCATCCAATTCACTGATTCAGTCCTCTACATCATCTAGCCTGCTTTTAATTACTTCTAGTGTATTCTTCATTTCAGATACTTCATTCTTCATTTCCTCCTGGTTCTTCTTCATAGTTTCTAGGTCCTTGTTCATGCTTATATAATCCTCACTAAGTTCATTGTACTTCTCACTGAGTTCCCTTACTGTCCTTATAACCATTACTTTGAACTCTATGTCTGATAAATTGCTTGCCTCAGTTTCATTTAGCACTGTTTCTGGGGATTCCTCCTTTTTCTTCCAATTGGGGGTTGTTTCTTTGTCTCTCCAGTGTAGGTGGTTCTTTTTGTTTGTTTCTGCCTATTAGATTGATCTGCTTTGACTCCCTGTCTTTGTGGGGTGTCCTTCTGTGGTAGGAGTCCTGTGGGACTCAATGGTGCAGTCTCCCTGAATTCCTGAGCTGGATGCTCTTGGGATGCCCTTTATGCAGTTTATGTGGGCTCTCTTGTTGTTACTGTGTTTTGATTATTGTTGGCTCATTCATTGTTGGGGTCTCCCCTCTGGCTGGCTGAGAGTCACAACCCTGACTGTATCTTTTATACTGTTGTATAGGAGCTTCCAGAACAAAACAAAACAGCCCAGCAAACAAAACACACACCAGCAAAAATACTTCCCAACTACTTCTGTGATATCAGCAACAAATGAGCTAAGATTTATAAAGGAGGAAAGAGAATAAGAATATTACACAAAAGCAAAAAGGAATATGAAGTGGCTAATGGAAACAAAAAAGATTTTGAGAGGTTAGGAGGAGGATAAATAATAAGAGTAGGGACTAGAAACAAGGTGAAGAAAAGGAGAAAATAAAATGTACCACATAAATAAAATAGGGGGAAAATGGGGCTAACTGAAGTAAGACAAGGGAAGAGTACAATATGAGTTTTGGGAGGAAAAAAAATAGTGAGGAAGTAGGAACCAAATTGAAGAAAAACTACCACCACAGCAATATCCATGACAAAGGAGCAAAGATTGATAAAGGTAGAAAGAGAATAGTAATATTATAACAAAGAAAAAAGAAAAAATT
>PVKM010039957.1:0-13588 GCA_004027735.1 Carollia perspicillata | reverse complement strand
CCTGACCCAGCTCTGAGCTGGGCACCAGTATTATCCTGTGGTACTGGGGCAGGCAATAGGCCTGGAGTGGAGTGGGGCCTGCTCAGATGTGTGGCTAGAACTGAGCTTTGCTTGGCTCCTTCAGCGACCTGCTGCCTTGAGATTCTGGAAGGATGTCACACCAAGGGTTGGGTCAGTGACCTTGGGGTGTCCCCAAGGAGTGGGTACCATTCCTTTCTCTCCCCTTTACCCTGAAATGGAGATTACCTGCCCCATCTGTGGATGCTCCAGGCATGAAGAAGGACTTACACATGTAAGGACCTTGGCAGGTAGTATTTTAAAGTGCCATGGGCAGCGGAGAGCAAGACATCCAAAAGCAGAGCCAGGGCCAGGGGCCACTGAGTTCCTGGGCTGCTGCGAGGCTGGTCTCCTGATTCTGATTATTCCTGCTTCTGTTTCACTCCAGAATTGACGTGGCCTCACTGCTCTGAACATCCTTTCCCCTCTCCAGGTCCAGGTCTGTGCACCTGCCCAGGCCTACCCTTCACCCCAGTGTGTTTTGCTCAGGGGTCTCAGTCCCATGGGGTTAGCAGGAAATGTCTGAATACTGGAAGGCATTGAACTGGGGTCCTCTCAGAGGGAGGAAGGGTATTTTTAGATGTTTTGTATAAATCAGTAATAATGTAACTGTTCATTGAATGTCCACGGCTCGCCTGTCTGGGGTTTGATTTAATCTGTCCTTCCCTTCCCAGTTTGCTTAAATAGTTTGCTTGTTTCGTCATCGTTTTTATTTCTCTAATGTTGACTCCTTCCCTGCACCCCTTCCCCCAAACTTGGTTTCATTTCACTGGCTTTAAATGAACATCTTTTGTTTTCTGGCCTCCCAGTGGCCTCCCCGTAGCCACTACTCCCAAGTGGATTCCTCTGACTCATTCATCAGCTGGAGTTCTCTGAAGTGTCTGGAGACCTAGCACACAGCCAGCCTGGTGCATTTCTTTTGGGGATTTAAATGCTTTGAAATGTTCTTTGGAAGGTCACAGAAAGGGCAGGTGCTTTGAGACTTACTGGATGATCCTTAGTTTTTATTTATTCATTCATTCAATGAATATTTTTGGACACTCTATGCCAGGCCCTGTCTTCAGATGGAGAAGTGAACAGATGATACAATGCAACATGATATGCCAAGATGGAGGCCAAGTTGGGGGCCCCGGGGGACCCGGGGAGGACTCAAACTGGACGTGGGCAGCAGGACAAGATTCCTGGAGGAGGCATAATACATGCAGTACAGCTTGAGCTTCATCTCAAAGGACAAAGGACAACTTGGAGTTCGCCTGGCAGAGAAAAGAGCAAAGGCATCCTCCGCACAGGGAGCAGCGTGTGATGTCTGGGGGGCCTGGAGGGAGAGGTGGCTTAGAATGAGGCTAAGGGCTAATCATGACAATAATGATGTTATATTGAGTGCTCACTAAGCTTCTGGTGTTGTTTAAGGGCTTTCCTTGGGTTTTCTAGTTTAGTCCTTATAACAACCCTACGCACAAGGTATATTAGCATCTCCTTTAATTGCTGAGGTGGCAGAGACGAAATCCTTCATGCCCTTGCTGGAGGACCAGAGACATGAACTCTTGTGTCTGATTGAGAAGGGCTGTGTCCTTCAGCACCATGCTGTCTCACAGCCGTTGTCTGGCCCAAGGATGTTAGACCATGGGTTGAGTCAGGGTCACCTTGGGGTGTCCCTGCAGATCCAGATTATGGAATGTCTTGTGTGTACAATAAAAAGTTTTAACTTTATTCTGAAAGCTACAGAGAGTCACTGAGAAGTTTTAAATGGAGGAATAGCACGATCAGATTTGATTTTGGAAGTACTCTAGCTGTAGTATAGAGGACGGATGGGGGACTAGGTCCAGATGGAGGCAGGGAGAGCAGCTACTGAGAGTGGCAGTGATGCTGAGAGGAGGGCTGGGGGTGGCCAGTGCAGAGGCACTGGGGCACAGACAGGAGCGGGGCTCGAGAGGCACAGAGGAGGCGCAGTCTGTAAGACACCGAGGGGTTGACTGGGTATGGGGAAGGGGTGCTGGGCGAAAGGCAGGTGCCTAGATGAATCTTAGATTTTTTTTTTAACCAGAGCTTACAGAATTTATTTTTGTAAAGTGCATGGATAAAGTTTGATTAGAGTCTCATTGAAAGTGAAATTATTACCTGATAATAGTTCTCAAATCAATAAAAATATCTTCATTTATCGTGTAGGGGCCTCACACTCACATCCCCTAAAATGAGAAGTTAATGTCTTCAGCTGCAACATGTGATTCCGCTTCCTGACAAGACTCAGAATTGGCATGGATCTTACATTGAAAATTATGGATCGATAGATGATTGACTAACTGGCATTATTTCCAAGCATGTTTTCCAAAACACAGAAAATGCATATGAAAACCAAGCAGATGTGATTTTTAAAAAAGTCATTCCAATACTTCATATCCTCTGAATGGAACTGCAAGGTTTATTGGCTATAGAATTCCTAATAGAAGGTACTCCATCTAAGAGAAAGTCTTTTTGGTTTCTAGTTTTATTGAGATATAATTGATATAGATCACTGTGTGGGTTTAAAGTGTACAGCACAATGGTTTCACTTACATATAATTTGAAATGATAACTGCAGTTAGTTTAGTTAGCATCTGTCTTCTCATACAGATACAACTAAAAAGAAATTTTTTTCCTTTGGTGAGAACGCTTAAGATTTACTCTCTCGACAACCTTCCTATATACTATACAGCTGTGTGAGCAGTAGTCATTATGTGTATCATATCCCTAAGTACGTATTCATAGTACGACTAGAAGTGTGTGCCTTTTGATAACCTTCCGTTTCTTCCTCTTTCCCCCACATCTGATAACCACAAGTCTGAGTCCTCTTTTCTGTTGTTGTTTAAAGCCCACATATAAGCGAGATTATGTAGTGTTTGTCTTTCTCTGCCTGCCTTATTTGAGTTAGCATAATGCCTTCAAAGCCCAGCCAGGTTGTTGCAAATGGCAGGATTCTCTTGGTTTTTATGTCTGAATAGTATTTGTGTATACATGTGTATGCCCCAACTTCTTTATGTGTTCTCCATTGGTGGACACCTAGGTTGTTGCCATGATTTTGCTGTTGTAAATAATGCTGCTATGAACATTCAGCTATCTTTTCAGAAAGGTATATTCGTTTCCGTCAAATATAATCCCAGAAGGGGAATTGCTGGATCATATGTTTGAGGATCCTGTGTAGTTTTTCATAGTGGTTGTACCAGTTCACAGTCCTACCAACAATGTACAAGATTCCCTTTCTCCACATTCTTGCCAGAGAACAAGACTGATTGAGTCTAGGCTGAGGCAGACTCGTGACTTCTGTGGCTTGAGAGGTAGTCTGGTGGCCCCAGACTCAGACAGACGCAGTTTGGGATTCCAGCCCCATTATTTTAACTCCATAGATCCTTGTCAGGTTGCTTAACCTCTCCAAGCCTCAGTTTTCTCATTTATGCAAGTCAGGTGATAATAACACTCACCTTGTAAGTCTGTGAAGATCAGATGAAATAATCCGTGTGAAGTGTTGGGCATGTGCCTATATGCATAGACATTGTTCAGCCAATGTCAGATGTGACTGTAGATGTGTGTCAGGCCCTGCTGTGCCCTCAGGGTCTTTCACATCTGCTTTACCTCCTCAAATTCAAGGGATGGTCTAGACTCATCACTGCCACTGCTAGAGGTAGAGGTGAGGCAGCTGAGGGGCCATGCATTATCTCTGAAGCCCTGGCCAAGTTCAGTGGGTAGTTAAAGGAACACCCGCCATGTCATTCTTCTCAGCACTTTCTAGTGGCAACTGAGAAGTTCTCAGAGTCCAATGGCAAAACACCCCCACCCCTGCCTCTACTGCTGTGCCCCCTCCCCTTTCTCTGCTTTATTCTTTCCCCCAGCACCAGCTATCTTCTAACATGCTGTATGTTTTACTTATTTTTTGTTTCTTGTCTGTATTCCCTCACTAGAATGTCAATTCCAGGACAACAGGGGTTTTTGTGTTTTGTTCATTGCTGTATCCCCAGCACCTAGAACAGTGCCTGGTATACAGCTGGTGTTCAATAAATACTTATTGAATGAAAAATATGTGAAAGCCCCAAATAACCTACAAACTGTTCTTCCTATTTTTTGGTCAGCTGCCTGGGTCTTCACTATTTATGAAGCCTGACCCAGTCAGCTTTGATCTAGCGTATTACAAAACAGATTGCTGAGGGACCCAAAGGGGAGGGGACAAACCATTCTAATTGGAGTGACGCTAGGACATGAGTCGCTGAAAAGTCAGCATGGAACTGGGTTTCGAAGGATGAACAGGTGTGTTCTGCCTGGGCGAGGAGAGAAAGGGTATTCCAGGCAGGGCCGATAGCATGTGTAGAGGCACTGTGGTGTGAAGTGCATGGACTGTACTGGGAATAGTGAGGAGTATCCAGATGTAAAGAACAGTATGTGTGCTGGTGGGTTGCAGGAAATGAAGTAAAAACCTTGCTGCTGCAGGCAAACCTACCTAAGAAGAGTCAGCAGTGGCTGAGAGCCTGAACTCTGGGGCCAGCCTGTTGTGCTCCATTTCTGGCTCTACGGCTTATAGCTGTGTGTTTCTGTTTGCTGTGAAGGGGGGATGATAGTACCCACATCATAGGACTGTAGTGAGGATTAAATGAGTGTAATATATGAAGCATTTAGTACCTAAGCATAGTGAGTGATATAAACATGTACACATTTACTATTATTACCGCAGAAACTCATTATACGTTGAATTTTTTGGTACACCTATTCATGCATATTTGCTCACATTTGAATCACCATGCATATTTACACTTTGTTCACACATAATGAGCAGTCGTTAAGATGTAGCAGTGATGCTATAACCTCCCTGCAATTAGTGGGCATAACTTTTATTTTTCAGTAGTGGGCATGAATACACATGCAGTATTACCAAGCTTGATTGGCTTTTCCTGATCTCAGGCCTGCATTTATACCTTGGTGTGCCAAAGCTAGTGATCATTCTGAGACTAGAAAAAACAAAGATGACCACAAATTCATTCTTAGGGGTGAGAAATTGTGGGAAAGGTAAGAGGTGCCAGAAATCTGAAGACAGGCAGATATTTTTTACAAATAAGAAAAAAGGAGATTAAAAACATTATAAAACCATGAGTGTTATGACATTTTCCTCCAACATTTTGAAAGAATGCACGAAGCCGATGATTTTGTAGCTCTGGGGAAACAGTAGTTCATGAACAAGCCAAGACAGACTCACCTCCTTTACTTTTTTCCCCAAAAGCTTACCACATCTGATTATCTTAGACATGGGTGTCTTCATTTCAGCCATCCTGATAACAGATACTTCACTTGATCTTAGCCAAAAGGCCGAGAAGCAATCAGCCATCCTTAAAGTAAGTCTTGGGAGATAAGATGAGAAGCTGATACTAGCCTTAAGTGCAGACACAGAGCACTAATTAAGGATCAGGTGGACCTAGAGAGCTGTCACACTTGTCTATTTATTTATTCAGTTACTCACTTATTTGTGTGACAAATATTAACTGTCTTTCCGGAGGTCTCTAGAGCCAAGGGCATCCTCCTTGGGTCCATCCTGAGTGACATTTATCAATGACTTGGATGAAGGGAGAAAAGGAAGATTTTCAAATTCACACTTGATACCAGGCTGGGAGGGTTGAGAGCTACTGCACTGGATGACATAATTGGTATATAGCGTAATCAATAGAACAATGGGCCCAAACCAACGAGATGGAATTAGCAATAAGTAAATGAAAAGTTTCATCTAGATTTTTAAGACATCAGTTATATTAACACAGGATGCAGAGGCCTGACTTGTCCTCGTTCCGGTCAGAGGACAGGAGGTGAGGTGACTATAGTCTCTGCATGGCCTGGATGCAAACTGAGGGAGGGACAACATATGCAGCGGAATGGCATGTTCCCACACTGCACCCGAGTAGAGCATGCTCAGGGGGCACACCATGCCCAGTGTTGGATGCCTCACGCTGACAAATGTTGAGAAAACCCAGTGCATCTGGGAGTGGGCTGGCGAAACGGCAGGCAGCTGCAGGAAGGTGGGAGGAAAGACTCAGAATGACTGCTTCCGACCTTTGAAGGTCTGCAGTGTGGCTGCAGGACAGAAAGACGAACTTGTTAGTGTCACTGTCCCTCCCTCTTTGCCCTGTGCCAGTGGACGTGCGGGACCCCTTCTTTTCTCTTCCATAGCCCCATCACCTCTCCCAGCTGACAGTTTCTTTAGAAATGAGAAAATGAAAAGCAGGAGGAAATCTGCGTTGTGTTGTCAAGGGACGCTCCTGGCTGGAGATGTCTAAATTCTTTGCAGGGCTGCAGCCACATAGCAAGCTTCCAGATAAGCAGTCACTGTCCTTAGTAGGGATGTTGCGTGCTCTTTGTTGGGCAAGCAGAGAAGGCAGATTAGTGTGCACAGATGAGATCTCTGGGATTTCAATAGAGCAGCTTCTGTACTGCCTGGGGGAGTCCGACCTGGAGCCCACAGTCCAGGGAGCGAAGGTGACATGCTTCTCCCAAAGCCCTAGGTTGAGCTAACATTCCTTCTCTGGTCTCTAGACACTTCATACCCACCTTTATTAGCGTACTTTTCATAGCATGCATTATGAGTGGGTGTGTAGAAGCAACTTCCTCACCACACTGTGAAGCTGCCTTCTCCTGTTTATAGTCTCCGTCTTGGACCCGTGCCATGCACAAAGTCGATGCTTAATAATGAATGAGTGAATCTGTTGTAGTATAAATATGTGTTCTTCTGTGTACAGGTTGAAACACACACTCTGAATGTGTTTTCCTTGTTAAGGGGATGGACCCAGGGTGGAGGGCAGGGATACAGATTTATGTATGTCATATAGCAAAGAAAACCACAGAGCAACCTACTGACTTATGGCCAAGGCCAATATTTAAATAATATCCTTGTGTTATTTATTTAGCCTTAATAAACAAAAGTATGTTTCAGTGTTACAGCTATAGACTTTCATATATCACAGGATTCTAGTGGAGGCAAAAGTCTTTCTTCAGAGAGATAAAGAAGCTTGGGTATCCAGCATCACTCCCCATCTCTGAAATGCCTTACAACCTTCCAGGAGTGTATCTGTCTCCAGGATCGGTCTGCTTTTCCAGACTGGTTGGGCACCAAGCCATTGTGGAGGGGCCTGTCACTGGTGATGGTGTTTCCTCCTGGGAAGAAAGAATGGAGCACAGTAATTAGTTACAGGCTTGTCAGGGAAGTAGAAAATTTGGCTGGTGAGAGCACTCCACCTTAGGCCCCACCCCCACTCCTATCTATTAGGCTGATGTCTATCCGATTTCCTCCCCATGAGGTCTGCATCATAAAAAGCCCACTCTTTTAGCACAAGCACATTCAGCCATTCCTTGGGACTTTACATTCCAAGCATATTTCTCTTTTCTTTCTTCCTGAATTAGAATCAATTGGCATGTTAGTAATGAAACTGTGTGTATTGCATTAACTGTTGCCGTTGGCTTCCCTGCTGCTGAGGTGCCTCAGGCCTCCTCCCCTCCTGAGGAGCCCATCGTGCTGCTGGTCTGAGGTCTTTAAACTGACAGCCCTCCTGGTCCACACCCTAGTTCACCCCATACAAGGAGGATATCAGCAGACAAAAAAGGGTTGAATTTCTTCATTGGCAAGTCAGTGCAGTCCATTGGCAAATTACAGTATAGGACAACTCTGCTGATTCAAGGCCTGGGCCTGGGGCTCTGACTGTACCCCAGGATGACCTAGGATCCTCCCAAGGCAGGCGTCTGAGAGAAGGCCAGCGTCGTCACTGTACCAGTGGCCAGCTTAGAGGTTTCTACTCTCCTCACTCTTTAGGCTTGGGAATCCTTTGCAAGGGAAGGACAGCAGAGCTGACTGCCTGCTACACAAGCTATTTGTATATCCTCCAGGCTAGAGCCTCTGCCAGACCAAGTGGGAGGCCCTCAGCTCAGGCTCTAGCTTGGGTGGGTCTCCCTAGGATAGGAGGTAGCACAGGGAACATTCTGCCTAGGGGAAGGTGCCCTCAAAGAGACCACCTTGCTTTGGGAGGAGATTGCAGCCCCTTTGCTTGTGGCTTCTGGAAGGTTGTGTGGCTTCCGGGGGCTTGTGGGACAGTCCTGGGCCTTGTGTCGCTGCTCTCTTAAAGAGGTTCTGGGTAATCTGTCTAGCAAATCTTAGGGCCGGACCTCTGTAGATGAGCTGAGGGCATTTTAACTATCAATGGTAGTAACCCCTTACATTTGTATTTACTTAATAATAGGTCACCAAAGGAAGCCGTTTTGCAAACACAATTTCATTTGCTTTTAACAGCACAATGGGTATTATTACTATTTGCCCCTCTGTGCCAGTGGACTCCAGGACTAGTGCTCCAGCCAGGATATGCAGCTGCCCCTTGCAGCCATCTGCTCTGAGGAAAGCTGGCCAGGGACTTAATTGGGAGTATTTTAGGTTCAGCAAATCTCATTTGCTCTGGAGCTAAATTTAAGCTTCCATCAGCAAAGTTATTATCATCACCAACATGTTTAAAGTATTTAAATATTTAAAGCCATGTCAGCTTCCCCAGCTGAACAGAGTCACCAAACACATAACCAAACACCTCCACTGTGGGGCCAGATGGTGGGTTTTTGCACAAGGAGTTTGGGCCGGGATGTTGTGTGGAGCTCTTTTAGGGAAAGGAGGCAGCCAGTTGGAGGGAATCAGCAGCTGGAACCTGCTTGGCTCTCAAAGGCCTTCTCATGGTCGCCTTCCAAAGGCCATTCTGAAATGATTGAGCTACTGTGGGTCTGGGGCTGTGACTTCGCCACAGGTGGAAAAACTGGTGGCAGAAAGTGAGGGATGGGGTAGATGTGAACAGGAATGGTGTGTCTACTGGGCTGGGTTAGCCTGTGCACCTGTGTGAATGATGACTAGAAGGCGCTCACAAGGTGACCCCAGGCTTGTTGAAGGCTCTTCCCCACCTCCTGGAAGAGCTTGCTACAGGTCTCACCGGCCTGGGCAGGCAGGTGAGAGAGAGCAGGGAGAAAGTGTGTCTCCGTGCGTCAGGGCCAGACCGTCTGAACCACAGAGCGCGAGGTCTGAGCAAAGGGGTAATAAGATCATTTTACCAGGTTTCTTTTTGAGGATGCTCACCTGGGGCTTCTGAGTTTCTAACCAGGGTTTCTTAAATACTTAGGGGCATTGATGGGGTTCAGGGGTGGAAGCCTGCAGAGTTGTATGCAAAATTGTGTGTGTGTTTTGTGTGTTTTGAGGTATAAGGTTGACAGCATTCCAGGGTGATAGTTGTCAAAGAAGGCTGTGGCCTCAAAAATACGAAGAACCTCTCACTATTCTGCGATGTAAAGCCCTCTCCAACCTTCCCAGGCCCATTTGCCCAGTGTATTTTATTGCTTTCCCTTGCAGCCTGGGGTTCAGGCCCAGGATGTAGGTGCAGCTTCCTCAATGTACTGTGCTCGTTCAGGTTGCAGGACCTTTGTCTGTGCTGCTCTCTCTGCCTTTGCCTCCTTACCTACCTCCCTGACAAACTCCTACGCATCCTCCCAGACCCACTTCAAGCCCTTTCTGATGACTTCCCTCTGGGCAGAGCCAGTTGCCCTCCTTGGAGACAGTATCAAACCGTGAACAGGTTTCCTGGAGCATCTGTCACTCACTGTGTTGAAACAATTTATTTTTTGTCTATTTCACCCAGAAGAGCAGGTGCATCTTGAGGACAGGAGCATCCTATTCACTTCTGAATAAGCCTTTTTGTAAACCTTCAATAAAATGTATTTAATTGACCTAAACAAGCCCTTTTAACCATAAAGGCCACAGCAGGTAGGTAGCAAGAAAGTACTGCTTGTTTTAAACTTGGAAATTGGAAAAATTGTAGCACTGCTGTTATTAGAAAGCCACGCCCCTCCCTCTGATGGTGATGTGTCCTTGGTTTTGTAACAGGGTAAGTTTGGGTTTCTGGCGGATGTTCTATGGGTCAGTGGGTCATCAGAACTCTGGGCCTAAAGTAGGGGAGAGAAGTCAGGGCTGAAAATGAAGGGTTGGAAATTATCGCCAGAGGTGTCATCATGGAAGAATATTTGTGCTGTTTCGCCAAGGGACTATAAAGAAAACTGAAGAACCGGGGGGTGGAGGGGAGTGGGGGGAAGAGAGTGAATCTGAGGCTTGCTGAGTACAGCCCAGGTCTGCAGCATGGTGCCAGGCATATTTGATGTTCACGATACCCCTATGCCGGACGGTTCCTGTTTTCTCTAATTTGGGATGGGGAATCTGAGGCAGAGAGTTTGTACAGTTGGTCCCAGGCCACACAGCTTGTTGGTGGTCAGGTCAGAACTTGGGTCCAGTGGCCCAATTGTGAGGTCAGAGCGTCTCTGTCTCCCTTGGTTGTGTTGCAGGAGGCCTCTGAAAGCCAGAGGCGTGAGCAGCCCAGAGAAGGTCTGGGCCTGGCGTGGTAAGGTGGCAGGACTGGCGCCTCTCGTTCACTGTGGGGTTTCTATGTCTTCCTCCACAGTGGAGAGGGAACAACTGGAGTCATTGCTGAAAAGGGACTGTGGGCATTTTTATGTGTTCTGTAGTCATATCAGCAATGGAGCTCTGCGCACTCAAAACCACTCTGTGTCTAGCATTTAGAATGTTCTTTAGGCTGAAACGATATTAATTTAATTGAAGGTTATTTTTTAAGATAACCTTTTACTATAAAATGGTTATGTATGCTCATTGAAAAGGGTTTAAAATACAGTTAGACAAATGTCAGATGGGAATCTTTCATAACAATAACTAGTATTTCTGTGAAGAAGCACTGTTCTAAGGTCCTTCAGACACTATAATTATTAATCCTTTTTATATGTGAGGAAAGAGATTCAGAGAAGTTAACTCACTTGGAGAAGTTCACACAGCCAGGAAGTGATGCGATTGTAATATGCAGTTTGACTCCAGGGCCCAGGCTCTTAACTTCCCCACTTCTTGTCTGAAATAGCAATAGTGATGACTTTTAAAAGAGAGGAGTTGAATCTGTTACTGGGTTTTACCTACTCAGGACTCCAGAAATCTGGATTATAATTTTTAGATAGGGAACACAAGTGTCAGGAATCTTTAGGTGACAACCCCTGTAGTTTCTTACCTTGAGTTTATGAAGACAGACAGAATTACTGAGGACCACTGAGCCACACTCTGTGATGGGAATGTTACTCAGTGACATTTCCTGTGTGCTTTAGGAGACGAGCAAAAGATGGAGCAGTCTTCTTCCCTCCTCAGCAAGGGGAGTGGCTCTGGGCTGATTGCTGCTCTCTTCTGTGGGGTCTGCTCTGTGGTCTGGTGCTCACAGTGCAGCTGGGTACCCTTGGATTATCTCATCTCCCCAGTGGCCCTATGGCCAGAGACCAAGAGTCCTTGGCCTTTGTAGGTTTATCAAAGTATTAACCTTGAGGCATAGCAGTTGTGTGTTTCTAGTGGGGTTACTTGGGTTGCTTGCTCCCCAGGGGAACCAGTATTTGGAGGAGACAGAGGTTTTAGCAGGCAGGAACCCTCACTGAAAACCACCGCTCATAACATTAGCTCTGCCACTGCTGTTTAATTGGTTCACCCCCAGTCCGTGTGGGTTTGCTTGTACATTTTCATGTCTGAACCTCAGGAAACATGGGCTAAAATTAAATCTGGCCGAGATAAATGATCAGGGGTATTTTCCACAGAAGGAGCGGGGATAGGAAAAGAGTGAGCCATGTGAAAACAGACCAGATTGGAATGATTCTCTTTGGAAGTCAAAGGATTTCTTGATGTCCCATGCCTGCCTGTTTCCTGCCATTTCAAAAATAGCCTGATTCCTGTCCCCTAGAGATGCACTCAGAGGAAGGGGACTGCAGTGTGGATTGGAGCTCAGCACCTTGAGCTTGGCACAGCATGTCCCCATGGGTGTCCTGCCACATGGGGTAGGTACAGAGGACAATTGGTGTCCATGGCAGATCCACATGCAGTGCATGGGGAGGGGCTTGGGACCTGCTGCCTGCCTCAGTTTTACTATTAAACTTGAGTGCTTAACCCTGTGTCACTTAACCTTTTTGAGTCCAAGATAAGCAACCGCCTCCACCTCCCAAAGTCTTCTTAAATCAGGAGAGATATCTTAGCAATGGGGGTCTCCCCTGAGGAGTGAGGGCTCCCTGTTCCACACCCCAGTTTGGAGCAGCAGTGCTGGGAAGAGGAGTCCCAATGACACCTGGCTTTGCAAATCAGCAGGGACTCTCTATAGATGAGTTGGATGGCTGCTGTAGTACCAGCATCCTCTCTTAAAGGCTTGAGCCTGCTCACAAGATCTTAGGATCTCCTGGCCCTAAGATCCAGCAGAGGGGCAGGCAGCTTGAAAAGTACCTGCAACTTGAGGAAAGGAACTGAATTGTCTGGCTTTAGGGCAAGGGCTGGAGGGGCAGCTTTCTCCAGAAGAAAGTGCTAGCAGGTACCATTGTTCTTTTGCTGAGCCCTAATCCTACCCAGTCTGCAGGTACAGTTGAGCACCAAATCTGAGTCTCTGTCAACCCAGCTAACGTAAATCAGTCTACCCCGGTGCTTCCCAGAGACCTGCCCCACCTAACTCGCACATGTGCTAGAACCTCTTTCAGCAGCTGTTCCTGCTAAGCTGCTAGTTTTGTCCTAGGCTGCAAACATCTCTAAAATCTTTTAAAGACCCACAGACCCCAAACAAACAGTGGCTGGATTCCCATTGCCTTGAACAACTCACTAATGGCAGCTGGCCTGGGTTCCCATCATAACCTGTCCCAGGTACCACTAAGCTCAGCACAGGCAACCACACATCACTCTGTAGCTCCTACAAGGTGGCCCCTGGCTGGACACAGGCAATGACTGACCTGGGCCTGAATTGGAGCCCCTCCCAAGAAGCCCCAGAATGAACACGCCTGGTGGCCGGCTCAGAGTCACACAGAAGCACCCAGTTAGCTCCATAAATGATACACCCACAGGTTGGGCTCTCTGACATTGCTCTTACTAATGTTTTTTTGGATGTGTCTCTTTGGGCAAGGGAAACAAACAAAAAACATCATCAAAGTTTGTGTGCAGCAAGGAAAACTATTAACATGATAAAAAGGATTAATCTAAGGAATGGGAGGTGAAATTTCCAATGACTCATCCTATAGAGATTAAAATACAAAATATATAAAGAACTTGTACAACTTAACACCAAAAACAAAAAAAACCCCAAATAATCCCATTAAAAATTGGGCAGAGGACCTGAATAGGCATTTCTCAAGAGAACAGTCACATGGCCAATAGACTTAGGAAAAGGTGCTCAGTGTCACTAATCATCAAAGAAATGCATATAAAACCACAATGAGCTCTTACCTCACACCCGTCAGAATGGTTGTCCATAATAAGTCAATGAACAAAAGTTGTTGGCGAGAATGTGTAGAAGTGGGAAACCCGGTGCACTGTGAGTGGGATTGTAAATTGGTTCAGCAACTATGGAAAAACAGTATGGAGTTTCCTCAAAAAATTGAAAATAGAACTATTCAATACCATATGACCCAGCAATCCCACTTCTGGGTACTTAGCTGAAGAAATTTAAGA